>VWZD01012201.1:153290-189366 GCA_013396695.1 Sakesphorus luctuosus | reverse complement strand
GCAGGGCAGGGCAGGGGTGGGCCCGGCGGCGGCGCGACCTGCTCTGCCCTTCCCCGCCCTTCCCTCCCTCGGCCGTGGCGCCTCCCGGCCTGCCCTGGCGGGAGCTCAGGGTGACCTTACCAAGGCCTGCACAGGCACAATGTGGATGAGCGTTTTTAAATTGTAGTGCGGTTTTGCGTTTATGCTGTAGGTTTACGATTAGTGTAAATGCGGTGAGCTGGCAGAGGAGCAATGCAACCTGTTTCGTGCAGCTGGCGGATTAAATCGGGCACCCCCAAGCCCGGCCGTGTGCGAAGGTTGGGCTCGGCTGGGAGCAGCTCCTGCTCCGGCCTCGCTGTGGCCGCGCAGACCTGGCTGGAGTGAAGCAGGAGCGATGCCAGCGAGTCGGGGCTGCAGTTTCCACCAGCAGTGTTGTTCATGGGCGGTCCCATGGTGTAATGGAGAGCACTCCGGACTCCGAATCCCAAGGACCTGAGTTCGAGTCTCAATGGGGACCGTCCCCTGGCAGTTCAATGCCTCCTTGCCATCCCATCCCGTCACATCTCGGATGCTCGGCAGGGTCAGCCCCGGTTAGTACTGGGTGCTGTGACAGTTCCAAGGACTTCCCTGTCACTGTCCAAGCTCGCTCGGCCGTGGCAAATGGACCTCAGGACTTAAACGGTGGGGCCAGTTCTGTGCACGCTGTGCCTCACCTAAAAATTCCACTGCACATGCTGGAAGGGCACACCCATGTGGGGAGAGGCCTGTCCAAATCTGCGTTCGCGAAGTCTGGCCATACATACATACACGTTTGTTGTTCATGCCTGTCCTAGCTGCGTATTCACCTGGGGAGCTCATACTAAGCACTGAAACTGAAACCCTACTGAAAACATTTGGAGGTTGCAGCAGGTGCAGCATGTTATGCCAGGCACCACATCTGCACAGACACACACAAAGGTGGAATGATGGTACAAAGAGCAGGCAACTAACAGCATGTGGAAGGATGAGTCGTGTTTTATTGTGACAGTAAATGTCTTTCCACTATATGTGGCTTTTGCAAAGGCAGGCAGTGGAAAACTCTTAATCTTTGTATGTTACATAAAAAGAAAACAAGATAAAATTATAACTGGTTTTTTCTGTTTTTCTCTTCTTCATGCTGCAAAAAACCCCTCCAGTGGCCAAGAGCAAATCTAAGTAAGTGATGTTTTCCTCTTCAGTTTTGGGTACAATCCTGTATCTTTAATAAATGTTAAGCTTCTCTATATTTTTTAACATACCTGAGAGAATTGAAGTCCTTGAGTCTAGCTGTCTCCTCTCTGTCCTTCTGCATGTGTGTCTTCTCACAGGTAAGTACAGAATGATGTGAAACTCTTCCCTTGGGTTCTGAAATGGCAGCAAAGGCAGGTTTTGTGCTGTGGACTGTCACATTGATCTGAGCTGTAACATCCAAAGCACCCTGCACAGGGGGAAACACACCTCTGTGCTCTGTGATTAAAGAGAGGCTGCATATTATGCACATGGTCATCTTCTTTTTTGAATCTTTCATACCTTTTTAGCTGAGGAGAGCAAATTGAGGTACTGTGTGGGTCCTTGTTGTCCATGGGCTGAGTTTTGGGTGGGTGCCATGAAGCTTTTTCATAACCAGAGTGCAGAACACTTCCGAGGCTCAGCACCTTCCTATATTTATACGTGAAAAGTGGACAGAGCACAGTCCATGCTCTGGACATCTTGGTTTGCTCTGTAGTACAGCTAAGGAGGGATATTAGTAGACTCTGGAAGAAAATAAGTCACAGTCCTCTGACCTGTAAGGAAAGCTGATGGTGTGTTAGGGGTTGGAAAGGAAGATGTGCTCTAAGCACACCAGTACTCTTACAGTGTGGACACAAGGAGACAAGATCATGTGGAGAACATTAGTTGCATCCAAAATGCTACTTGCAAGAAAATTAGCTAGACAAATCCAAGGGCCTAAAGTGATACATTTATGTGAACACATTCCTGTCTTCCCATTCCCAGAATTCACACCCTGTGCAAGTGCATTATCTTTTGTAAATTTTCTGTATTTTGGGTTTTTTTTAAGAATCAGCTGCTGACAGAGCCAGTACCAACCAGTTCCTGGTCTAAGGAGATTCTTCTGTTACAGGATTTCTGCACAAATTCAGGGTTTTAGATTAAGAAAGCACTTCCCAAGTATGTGTCTGACAGAGGGCAGTTTGACATCTCAGTGTTCTACTGTTACCTGTTCACAAATGCAGCAAAGCAGGAGTTTTCTGTAAGGTGAAGAAGTAGCTATTTAAATTGGTGTTACTAATGGTAATAGAGGGATTTCCACCATACCCCCATCTGTTTTTTTTATCCTGATGTTTCTTTCTCTGATCTTTGGAGTTCCATATATACTTCAGGCATCTTTTATGTTCATATATTTATCCTTCTGCACTCCCCTTGGGTTTCTCCCCATGCCCTGATATCTTTCCAGTGTTCTTTTCTGCTTCTGCTCCCAGTTACATTTCTTCATTGGGGAGTGATTTTTATGAACAAGGTGTATTGTTCAGAATGGGCTTGGCCTCAATATCTGGTGCACAAGAATTTCAAGGGCTGGTCATACTGATACCACTGATTCCACCAGAAAGAGGAAACTGCACAGAGGCTTTGAGGAAGTGGGTGAGTTGTAGGGGAAGGAGTCTTTGTGGTGACTGGTACTTCACAGCACACCTGCAGCAGTGTACAGGAGAGGACAATAACTGGGGATAATCCCAAGAATATGCTTGGTCAGTTAGTCTGCAGGAATCCAGTGGTTTTCTGTCTATTTTGAACTCAGATTGCAAAGCTGAAAAGGAAGATCTCAAGGAAGTACATGCATCAGAGCTGCACAAGTGAGGAAGAACAGGTTAATTTTGACAGACCATTTTGTATTAGAAATGGGAAAATACAGGAAAGTGGAAAGTGAACTGAAAGCTCACACTCAGAGATGCATCCATCTCTTTATTGCAATGGTAAAGAAAGATGTAATTTACAGAGTGGTTAAAGGGTTTTACCTTTCTTTTGAAACCTTGGAAGATGTCCTGTGTCTGGGAAGTTGCACAGACCTCGGCACACTGCCAGGCTGGGGGTGTGGGGCAGCTTTCTCAGTCTCCTGACTTGCCCTGCTCCAGAGACGCTGCAGTTGCTGCCAGCCCACCCCACAAACCAAGAGCCCTGCAGTGGGGAAGGGGGTGCCTGTGGCTGGGTTAAATCAAGCTGTGTATCTACCGGCATGGATGGTGCGGAGGGGTCCTGCTTCTCCTTTTTCATGTCTCTTGTTCCAGCCTATCTGCTCAGCTTCCTCCTTGCATATGGAAGTGATAGTCTGATACAGTGTTATCTACAGCCTGAACATCTTTAACTACCATCATCCTTCCTCTCTTGCCATTATCTTTTAAGCCATAATGACTCAATTGTGTGCTGATTTTTCTCATTTCTTTTTTTCTTTCCTGTTGTTACTCCTCCTGCCTAACTGTTTTGTGAAGGAGCTCCTTCTCTATGGACTTGTATCCTGTTCAGGAGTTATTTACTTAAACTTGATGCTGGAGCTTGTCCTTTATAATGGGCTGTTTGTCTGTGTTGTAAGTTTGGTATTGATGCTCCCATCCAGAACATCCCTGAAGTTGAAACAAAGTATCTTATGTGATTGTGCCAAATCGTTTATGCTGAAAGCTTGTCCATGCCCGTGCCCTGGCAGACATGTGGGGGGGTGTAGTTAAGTGCCTGTGCACTGACACAGAGACATCCCTTTTGACTTCAGGTACGTTCTGGTGAGGATGAAAAGTGCAGCAGAGACGGGCTTCTGTTTCAACATCAGGAGACTCCGACTGCAGGAAAAACTGGTCTTGCTGAGATACGATCCAATCGGTAAGAGCTTGGGGAAGAAGTCCTTGTGCTTTGTATAAGCTTCTCTGACTGTGGGGCAAAAGATTTAAATGTAACAGAATTTTTCCCATCTAAGCAGAATATGTCATAACATGTTTCATACTCAGATGACTGTACAGTTGCTGTTCTTCATGACATTCCAGTGGGAAGTAAATGCTACCCTCATTTTACAGATTGTGGCAGTGAAACAAAGTAATGACTTGCCTGACACATCAGAGACTTTGATGACAGCCATGCCACATGTCACTGGCAAAACCAAGTGACACAGGAGTTCTTTCATTCTGTTTCTTTGTGTGGTTTGCTAGACTGTGCTATCTCCAACAAGGAGCCACGAAGCATGCATCAACAGAAGTGTTCTGTTAAGCTGCTGTGGGTGCCCTGAACAATAAATTTTAACCATCACTTACAAAATGGACTTTTTCTTTTAAAGAAATAAACGCAAGTTCTTCTTCCTCCACAAACAGTGCTGCTCTCCAGATGACAGTTTGTGGGTTCTTTTATATTCCTCTGGTCCTTGCAGATTTTCTCAGCTTAAGAGTCTGATTTGTTGGGGAGGTTATAGGACTTGCCGTACTGCCATTTGCTCACCCAGCTTTTTGGAAGGTATCTAAGACTTTATGTAGTTAACATTAAAAAGCTGAACTTCATGTTAAAAAGCTTAATTTGGATAAACTTAGAATTTAAACCAGACCATGCATGGTGGAGGTAATGCAAAAAAAGGCTTATTTAAAGCTATAAAATAATGAAACATATTAAGCAGCTCTAAGTAGGTAATATAAAGCCTGGCCAGTAGTTATGTGTTTCGAGCTTATTCTTTCTCATAATTTTATGTACTTCTTAGATGATACCTTTTCATTCTCAGACCTAGTAGTACAGGAACTGTACGACAGGTGAGAGAAACCACTGGAAAAGCAGTATGCTCTCATCAAAGCTGACAAAAGGTTGTGGCTTTCCTTTTGAATTCCATACAGAAGGGGAGTCCAAAATCTCTTGGATTATTTTCTTGAATAAGAAAATTTAAATTACTGCATTGAAGCATTGTGCAAAGTGATCTTCCAGGAGCTTTGAACTTGTAGCAAAGTGAAGAGAAAGAAGAGCTCAGACAGAACATGTACTAGGTTTCTGAAGTAAGCTCTGATCTTTCTAGCCTGTAGTAGAACACAAGTGAGAAATTGATGTGAGAAAGTGCTTCATGTGTGAAGGGAAGTAAATTTGAGTCTAGATAACAACTCACATCAGGAATATGTTAGGAAGCATTTTCACTTGGCATGCATTTTCACCTTATGTTTTGTACTTCTCAGAAACCTGGGACCTCCACAGAATGAAGCTTTTAGTGAAGTAGTGGCAGGAGTGCCCAAGTTTCACTACCTCCTAACTGCAGCAACAGAATGTGTTACTAAGCTGCAGTATTTCTTAAAATGAAACTTTTATGTGGAAGAGGAGTTTTTGTTATTGTGTGGATTGCTCTTGCATAGCTTTCAAAGGAATTCATATAATGAAGTTGAATCAAACTAGTGGTGCTTTTCAAAAGACATTGTAAAGCTTTGCTTTAATTTATTTTGTAATTTTTGTTTTTTAGTAATGTATTAATTACGTTTAACCTGTAGCTGAAGTGACTTTGCCAACATCTGCATCAGGCACTCAGAGATCCGGAGGATGCTTGGTTAACTTCTCAGGCAGTCTGTGAGACCAGCTAGATCCAGCTCATCAGCTGTAGTTGTTTGGGCTCTGGAGCTGAAGAGTAGTAGAAAGCAGTAAGAACCTATTTTTGTCCCTATGTGGAGCAGCTGTGACTCAGAATAGTCACACAGAGCAGCTGTTGAATGTTTTCAGTCACTCAAATCCTGATACTTGTTCTCGCGGAGGTAAAGTGGACCTGTAAGGAACTAAAAATTACATGTGGTAAAGTGAAAGCACTACTAAGCTCCTTCAGGAGTTGGTTGACAACAGTGCTGTGCCAGTCAGTTGCTCCACACTCATTTAAGCAGTAAAGGAGCCAGGAGAAAAGGGACGTGGGCTTGTTGAATTGAATTTTAACACTTCAGGCTTCTTAACAGATTCTTTTTTTTTCACCCATAGCAAAACAACGTGTCCTCTTCACAGAGGACAGAAAAATCCGCTCTATCTGAACAATGACTGGACTTGATTTACACATGAGGAGAGGAGAGGATGGTCTGGGGGGAGGATGGGGTGAGTGCTGATTCAGAAATCCAGCAACATGGGCTGAAAAGAGAGGAAATGAACTGGGATCACCATCTCCTGTGATTTGAAGGCCATTGTGAATAAAACAATGTAGAGAGAGAAAATTCTTAATGTCTGGACATAGATCATCATAGTAACATTTATTTATCTTTTGAGTTATTTTTACAGTACTCAATTAAAAAAAATTAAATAGCAAATCCCATTGTCTGTGTTTTCCATTGTGAAAGAGGCTGTAATCTTCAAAGGAACTATTGTTTTATAAAGCAATAAAAATTAACATTTTCCACAGCAGGAATTCAATGGCAGGATTGCAAGTTTTTCTAACCTACCAGCCACAGATGTGACAGTAGTGACCACGGGCTGGTGTCATTCCTTGGAGGGATAATGTTGCACCAGCTTCTTCTGGGGAAAGAAGCGAGGGGAACCTAGTCAAGTAAGATGAGTTTGGGGGTAAGCTATGACCACAGCTAAAAGGGCTATATTATTTTCAGCCAGGTTAGTAGGATGGATTTTCCACTTCTGGGTTTTTGTAAAACATGAAGAAAGCAAAGTACAAATGTTTTTGGAAGCTTTTCTTCCTTAGTTACTGTGTCTATGTTTTGAGCAATATGTCTAGAAAGATTTTTCAAGGTTACTTCAGTAGCACTTGTGTCCTCTTTTCATTTGGAGGGACCTTCCAGAGTGTGGCAAGCACTGTCCTGCATCTGAGGCAAGCGGGCACAGACAGGCCTGGGCTCGACGGACGGTGCTTTGTTGTAAGCCACGTGCTGGCCTTGCTGTCTGCAGCTTAGGACTGAAGCTGCAGTCTCAAAGCTAACATTCTGCTTCATGTGCTGCCATTGCACATCAGAAGTTATGATAAAATCAGTAAAAATACTGCCAGGAGCCCAGTACCCTCCAGGTGTTTTGCTGTAAACTTCATGTAGTTCAGTAGTAGTGCATTGTTTGGGACAGCCACAAGCCCAGTGGCTGTGTGGGGCCAGAGAGAGACCTGCTGTACTAAGTTTGAAAGACCCACCACCACCACCCCATCTTACTGCTGTAGAATAGGAATACAGGATTCCTGAAATAAGAAGCAGCAAAGAGAATTCTGGCATTTCCAGTCAGCAGAGAAGAACCTTGGTGTGGTTAGGAGAATAATGCTGTCTGGTGTGAGATAAAATCAGTACAGTGAGCTAGACAATCAATTAGAAAAGGTCCTGAGGCAAGTCTTTCCTGTAAGGATATGAAGATTGTGTCCCCGATGCTTGGACGCTCACTGATGCGATGCAGTTAGACTTCCTGATCATTTCCTCCATGGATAACTTGGGATAGTAAGCCAGGTAGAAGGCCAGTGCTCCCACAAAACTGTCTCCAGCTCCCTAGAATAAAATAACAAACAAGCTTAAATGTATTTGCACAGGGAAACAGTTGAGATGCCTTTACCAGAAAAACAGAAGTTGCAGCACTGATTGCAGGAGTCAGGAAATTGTTCAGGCATTGAGTTAAATTCACTTTTCTATGCCTAGGAAATTCTGCAGAGTTAAACTAATGCCACAGTACTACCCTTGTGCCCAGCTGCTGAGTCAAGGTGCACACTTATAACATGGTTTAAAACTTAAAGAAAAGCAAGTGTTCTACAGTTCAGCAAGATGCTGGTACCAACACTGCTTTCGAAATTTCCTGTTGTTGGAGTGTCTGATTTTGATTTCTCAACCTGAATGCTTCATTAAAGCTATTTTTTTCTCTTTTAACTTCTGTTTTTCATAAAGGTCAGTTGTAGAAGGGGCAGACAAAAGGGAAAAAAGATAAGCCATACAGCTTGTGGTGTCCATAACAGAATGATACATTTTGATCCTCCCAACTTGGCTGTTGTTCACTAAAAAGGTCCCACTAACAAAGGTGTATGCTGTGTCTGTCACATAAACCACTCTTATCCCTGGGGCAAGCTTTGCCCCCTGTGCTCAGATTGACCATGGGGTTGAAAGATAGTGACATTCCCTTGCAGCTCTGGCAGCTGTGGCCCTCTTGAGCTAGCCATCATCCCCAGGCTGTGCCCTGCCTGCCTCTTGGAAGCCCCTGGGAAACAAGGGAGTACACTTGCACCCCAGCCACACTGACCAGCCCTGGCGTGGCTCTGACCCTCTTGCCCAGATACCACTGGGTCTGCTCTGGTCAGCAGGGAATAAATAACATCTGTTTGCCTCCACAGCGCTTTTTAACAGTAACTCTTGTTTTGTGATGTTCAGTGCTATGCAGTGGCCCCAACAACTAGCAAAACTTGAATGATTATAATTTTTAACTTGATTTGTTCATTTCAGTCCACAGTGTCCTCCTTTCCCCCTCCTCCCCTAACAGTGAATTGGTTTCTAAGACCAGGCTTGGTCTTCAAATTCTTGTTTGTACCATAAAACTGCTCCTAAGGTCCCCTTTTTTTAATCATACCAGTAAAAGCATTACACTGGACACACTAATAGTATCTTATTTCTTTCCAGAAACAGCATATGGACTATCTCCTCTGAGGGGTTTTGCCTTTGTAGTTGTAATAAATAGGCCCCAAGAGTCATGGGACAAGAGCAAAGGGCCTGGAAAAACTTAGTTAAAAGAGCTGAGCAAAATTTCTAATGGAAGTTAAGGCTACAAAGTAATTTTCCAGTTTTGAGTACCATTGGTTCTGTCTTGAACTCCTACTTACCCTAAAATCAGCTGCATATGATATCATTCTGGCAAAACAATGCCACTTCCACAGAAATGTGTTCATAACATTACAAACAGCTGGGCAGGGCACCGCAGTGTGGCCACTGCAAGGGAACACGAAAGGGTTGAGCACAGGAGAGGGGCACCTACCCCATGCCTGGCCTCTCCTTGCCTAGCCCTTCCACAGGGGTTGTTTACATTGGTGTTCCCAGTCAGGAAACTCCCTGCTTAACGCTCTCTTAGCCTGGAGTTTGGATGCTCTTCCATCAGGGTACAGTGCAGCACATTGCCGGGTAAATGAGAAGTTAATAAGCACAGCTGTACCCCAGCATGCAGCTGTGGCAGCACCTGTTTCAACACTTCTGTATTCCTGAACATACCAGGAGCAGGTGAAGGTTTTTATCAATTTCTGTTGGGCCTTTGTCTCCCTTCAGGTTTCCGGAGTGCTCCCACAATGGCAGGTGGAGCAAGAGCAGGTGACTGCTAGTTAAGCATTGCCAGTGGCTTTTGTCTGATGCATAATACAAAAATCTCCAGTCCATCTCAGAAGTTGTAATCTAATCAGTGCATGATTAATTATTAAAGCTACTTTGGTGCTGTTGTCACAGACAAAAGTAGAATTTCAGCAGGCAGATCTGTTCTGCTGTAGCTCTAGCAGGATGAGCTCGTCATTTTTACATCAAATATCTTTCATACAGTGATCATTGGAAAATGGAAGTGGCCAAATATTTCAGTTAGGAATACTCAGAATATCTGGTGCCAAATTGCATAAACTATTACTCAACAGCAGCATGGAGCAGAATACAGTCTTTTTGATTTTTTTTAAATAATTGCTGCACTGTTGGCTATTGGAGCAAAAGAAGATGAACTGCATGTCACCCAGGTCTTAGTCCAACAGTGAAATGGAATGCAAGTTCTCCCTGCAATGTTACTGTACCTCCCTGCTTATGGCTGATGCTCTGAGGCTGAGACAACTGTAGATCTCCCTTTTGGTGGGGCTGATTAATGATAACTAACTTCAAAAACAAAAAAATGGTAGAACAGTGGACTTGCATGCAGAGTAGAAAAAGGCCCCCTAGCATTTTTCAGCAAGAGGAAAGATTACAGGGTGCTTGGAGAATATACAGGATTTGATGCCAGTAAAATTTTGCTGAAATCCTTACTTCCCATGCATAGACTGAAGCAGTCAGTATCTCTAAAGCTCAGCTACTACAGACCCCAAGGGTATCATAAATTCAGTTGTTGGTATGTAAACGTTTTTTGAGGGGGGTGTTTTCAATACAGGAGCTGCTGCACTGAAAACAGCATCACGCATCAGATTGATTATGTAGATACCCTGTTCAGCCTTGCTTCTGGTCCGTGCAGACATGACTGGTCAAACATGACTTAAAGAGCAATAGCAGAACTGATTCAGCTGCAAGGTTAACTGCAGTAAAAACTATTTTCGGCTTACAGAAACAGACCTTCCTTCTTTGGTATTGTGGATTAAACAACGTGGGGTTTGGTACATTCAGAGAAGGTCGGCACAGAGCAGAAGAAGGAACAGGCTCAGAATAAATTCAAGATTATCCAAACACTGGAACAACAAATAGTAGCTTTACATTTAGCTGTTTCAAAACCTGCTATAAGAAAAATAATTCTAACCTATTTCACAAAAAGAATGAATTTGAAAAGTAAGGTGCATTTATTCTGCCCACTGATAAAACATAAACACAGAGTATGTAATATTTTGCCTTCTTCTGCATTTGTCTTCCAGGAATCCTAATATACTGCAGACATTGAGATAATCCTCATATTCTTGAGTGCCTGGAGACAATTCATTCCATAATTATAAAAGTATAAGTTATTTAACCTTTCTGTAAACCAGGAGACTCTAGTTTGTATGAAATAAAATAAAGTATTGGATCAAAAAAGTCTTGTATGGTGTGGCTCATTCTAAAATGCAAATGTCACGGTTTTGACTAAGCTTTATGGTTTTGAAGCAGTTTTGAAACCTATTTATATTCTGTGCCACTAGTCTGGAAGGTCCTTGTTTTCCTGTGTGTCTGGAAAAGGGCATTTTTGTTTCTTACAATCCAGATTCTGTGCCTCTAGAGAAGAGAAGAGAAAACCCATGAAAACACTTCTATTTATACCTTAGCTTTTGTTATTCCTGATTTGTCAGAGGCTGGTTCACAACTTTAGTATAACTATTTTTATATGATGCTGCTCTGAAAAGCTTTTTAAGGAAAGTGCTTTGTAAGTGGAAACTATATTGTTCAACAGCCTTACCAGCAAGTAAAGCCTTTTTCAATCCATCATGCACAGAAGAATAAGATGTGTTTCACAATAAGATGACTTGCTCACCAAAAAAATTTGGAGGCCAAAAGGCCAAATGCTACAGTTCACAGAGCAGCAGGAGCTGCACTGCCTTGTTCCAGGGCAACCTCTTGCTCAGCCTTCACCCTCGCAGGCAAGGGCAATGGCAACCATGTAAGAACAGAAGGGGGCTCTAGCTTCTGAAGCCTGACATTGTTACCAAACCTCAGAAAACTTTTCTCGTGATTTTTCAAGAAGTCACAGTCCCTGTGTGCTCTCGGTATTACAGGGATTCATTCCATTAATTACATTGTAAGAGTGTGTTACCAAGGAACACCCTAAGAGATTGTCTTCCAGTACAAGAGAAATGTTTTGCCTGTGATGATAAATTCTTCATTTAGTGAATAAATCAAAACATCAGTCCAAAAGCTGCCAAAAACTGCCTTATAATGTAGAACCAACGACGCTGCCCGCAATGATGCTGATAAGTCTCCTAGGAGCAGTCACAGCAGTGCACAGATGAACGAAGCCTGAGGATTACACTGATTTAGTGCTGTCTAAATCCATGGCAATGCAGAGATGCCCAACTCTGTGAAGGAATTGGGCCTTGGAGAATTCCTGTTGTATTTATAGCACTCCACAACTGTGTGATACTGGATTCTGCTAAGGATGTTATCACTCTGTCACATCTGTTCAGCATTCCTTGCTGTACCCCTGCCTACTCTGTACCCAAACTGCAAATTAGCCCTATGTAACACAAAAATAGCTGTCAGCGAAGATGCTCACTATCCATTCCTCAGAAGCTGGGAAAGCCTACAAGAATCCCTGGGCTATGCTTTGATAAAAGGTTACTAGTGGAACTGGAGAAACATTTCCAGCCTTCGGATATATTCAGAAACTCTGGTGCCAAGAGGATCTATGTCTCAGCTATGTGATAATTTCAACTGAAATGCTCGGGGAGTAAAATACTCTTTGGTGACAGTGGAGGATTGACCCTGGCTGGGTGCCAGGTGCCCACCAAAGCCACTCTTGTCACTCCTCAGCTGCACAGGGGAGAGAAAATAAAATGAAAGGTTCGTGGGTTGAAACAAGAGCAGGGAGCAATTACTACCACACGCAAAATGGACTTGACTTGGGGAACTTAATTTATTACCAATCACATCAGAGTAGGATCATGAGAAATAAAAATAAAAAACACCTTTCCCTACCCTTCATTCTTACCAAGTTTAACTTCACTTCCAATTTCTCTACCTCCTCCCCCTGCAGCAGTGCAGAGGGACAGGGAATGGGGGCTGCAGTCAGTTCATTCATTCCATGTTGTCTCTGTCACTCCTTCCTCCTCAGGGGGACTCCTCACACTCTTCCCCTGCTCCAGCATGGAGTCCCTGCTGGAGACAGTCCTTCATGAACTTCTCCAATGTGAGTGCTTCCCACGGGCTACAGTTCTTCATGAACTACCCTAGTGCAGGTCCATTCCACATGGTTCAGTCCTTCAGGAACAGGCTGCTCCAGTGTAGGTCCCCCATAGAGTCACAAGTTCTGCCAGCAAGTCTGCTCTAGCGTGGGCTTCTCTCTCCATACGTTCTACAGGAGCCTGCTCCAGCATGGACTTCCCATGGGGTCACACACTCCTTTGAGCACCCACCTGCTTCCGCGTGGGTCTCCTCCACGGGCTGCAGGTGGACAGCCTGCCTCACTGCAGTGTGCACCATGGGCTGCAGGGCAATCTCTGCTTCAGTGGCTAGAGCACCTCCTCCCCCTCCTTCTCCAGTGCCCTAGGTATCTGCACAGATGCTTCTCTCACATATTCTCACTCCTCTCTTCTTACCTGCTTTATCCCAAAGGCATTACCACCACCACTGAAGGGCTCAGCTTTGGCCAATGGTGGCTCCATGTTGGAGCATTGACTCTATCGGATATGAGGGAAGCTTCCAGCAGCTTCTCACAGAAGCCACTCCTATAGTCCCCCACTACCAAAACCTTGCCATGCAAATCCCATACACAGTGGTTGAATCAGTTAAAAAGCACTTTTTTGTCATAATCGTTTCCTTCTCCTGGAAAGAGCCCATGTTTATCCTCTATGTGATGGAGAATGGTTTATTTCTGGAAATGTTACTGGCTGGGGTTTTTTTACATTTGCATTTTTTTGTCTGTGGAATACCTTTTGTAATTATTTTTTGAGGGAGGTTAATTTTTTTCTGCCCACATTTTTCCTTATGTCTTACTGGAGAGATATTTTGGCAGTTCAAATTAAGACATTTAAGTATTTAAAGACATTAAGTATTTAAATTAAACTGACTCCACTATCTTAGAACTCTCCTGAAATTAAACTAATTTGACTGTCTTCAAACTATTTCCTAAGCTCAGCACCTAACAAAGTTGACTACTGCCACGATGTTTGGGGTTGCTGATCCTGCGTGGAAGCATTTGCTGTCTTTGTAGGGCATCCTACAGATACTGGTGTGGCGCTGCATGGCTGTGCTTACAGGAGCAGATCTTTTGTTACAAGCCTCTAAAACATGAAATATTTCAAAATTAAGAAGATATTTTCCACTGACACAGTTGTTCCTGTATCTTTGCATGGAATTATGAGCTAGAACAAAATTATAATTTATTAACATGGAACTACCAAATTTTGCAATAAAAAACAAATGAGCTTGAATGAAGTAGTAGGGCTCCCCCTTTTAGGTCCCAGGCTTTCGGTGCTGACTGAAGAACACTGCAAAGCTACTTGGGTTGAAAATAAAGAAGTACTAGGAAAATCACAGTGTACCACAGACCTTTAGAATCTGGGTCTGCAGATGCATTACTGTGCTTAATCTGTGCTCTGGTAACTGAGTGTTTCTGCAGTCTTGTCACAAAAACGAAGTAGAACATGTTACCTAATCCAAAGGAAAATATGTAGAGAGATTCACAATGGTGGTGCTTGTCTGTTCCTTTCTTCTTCCCCTCTGCCTTCCACACACACACCCCAATGATGTCTGATGTTGTCTGCACACTCCTGACCAAGTCCTGGGGAACTGTTATACTGCTGCCCCCCTTGCACTGCTTCCTCCCAGCCACGTGCAGAATGGCTGTGCTCAGCCACTGTTTAACAGCGGCAGGAGGTGTAAGCTAACACATTTTAATTTGCATTCCCTGTAGGTTGACAGTGCACTCCTAATTCCAGTGATTCAGACTGCAGTTTCATAATAGGTTTAAGCCAATCCATGGTTATGCTTTTGCTGAAAGGCTCAGTCCCCGCTTATGTTTTTATCCTTGTCTCTTGTTCCCACGCCCTCCTCTACATCAGATCTAGCACTCGTGCAGCCAGGCAGTGAGGCCAATCAGTTCTCTGATCCTTCTGAAGACTGTCAGACAACATTGACCAAGCAACAATAGTTTGCACCCAGATCAGCAAGTTGCTGCATCACCACATGACAGCTAGTCCATAGCAAAGGAGAAAGAGGTCAAAACCACTCCTTTCAGCCTGATCTTGGATCAGCTTGAGCCAACTGTGAAACCTCACCCTTGGTCAACACCAGGCAATTCATTAACTCAGTTGTGTATCCACATCCTAATACTCTGGCTCCTTGTTCACACAGGGAAAACTGCCTGTTCCACTCTTCCCCTATACCCTGTGGGCTCAGATCAGAGGAATGAGGGAATGACCATGCTTTCTTTCTGTATCTTTACCAGACTCTGTTCTGGGAAGGAGCAATCCCTGACTTTCTTGCATTTATGTTGTGACATATATTTTCACAGCCACAAATAGGGAAAAGTTCTTCCTGACTTACTCAAGTTCAACAAGGGCAACATATGATCTGGTCCTTCAGATGTCCTGAGAACTTAGAGGTAACTAAACTACATCCACTGTAGACTACCAGTTGGGAAACACCAAAACCAAAGCACACCACACAAGGCTTCACATCAGCCATCAGGAATTTCTACCCACTTCCTGACAGATTTCCTGATGGTTCATTAACAGTGATTAATCAGCCTGACCGTTAACCCCCTGCATTCCTGAGAGATTAATCTCAGTACAAGGCCTCCTGCATGCAATTTCTTTGCTTTCTGAAACATCCTACTGTATTAAGTTATGCACTGTTTCTGAAAAGATCAGTGACAAGCATTACAGATGCATGAATTCCCCTGAAATGTTTGGTTTGTGGTGAATATTGTAGATAAAATATACAACATTCACAACTCTGCAATTTTTAATTTGTATGTCATCTAAAAAACACAGATGAAAGTATCTGCTTTCCATTTCAAAGCCCCTACACAGCATCTGCTTTGAAGGCAGGTAATAGTGCTCTCACTTCACATGATGGGAAACAAACCCAGCATAAGATCAAGGATGTTAAGAACACCCACTTTGAGACATCTGTGGGCTGAATCCAGAGCTCCAGATCTTTCATGGACTAACAGGAATCACATCAGCTACCTACCCATCCTTTGAAAGTGAGGCACAGCTTGGGAACTCCAAAACTGAGATATGCAAAATTAGTAAGTGGACCTCCACAGCTATGCTGGACTTTCAGTCAGGATCAGAACTGAGTAGCTGCCACCTCACTATTTACAAGAAAAATACTGCAAGTTGTCTGTGAGGTGATGGCTTTCTCTTAGTGCACACTGAAGAAATCTGGGAAGGCGCACAGGAGAACTTCGTTCTGATGGGTAATAATACTCCAGTATTCTGCTTAACACTGGGGAACAAAGTTATTTGGTGTTACAGACTATTAGTCTAACCCCAGAAAGCCAACAAAGTATTCACCCACAGGGAGCACTCTGTTTTCTGAATCATTGAGACAATTCAATGTGATGATGCTCATATAAACTCCTTTCAACTCCAGATAGCATTAATGAGAGGTGATGAATTTATTTCTTTCTTACACAATGGAGTAAGAGCACTGAACCAGGAATTCCACATGCCGTTCTGAAAACAATGGATCCGTGTTGCTGAACCTGTGAGATTCCTGTCAACCAAACAATTCACCACTTCTCTGATTCCTGCACTAACAGAGCAATAGATATTTCAGCAAGGAGAATTTCCACTTGGGATACACTACTGTGTCAATTTTCTGTTTAAGATTCAGTTAGCTTTTGCCTCTATACCTGCCTCTTTCCTGGTTTCACACTCGAGCTATGTTCTTTCATTTGACCAAAAGTTCATATCTCACAGAGAAACTCAGAAACAGCAGAAGAAACCCTCCACACCTTGGTTTTTTTTTTTTTTGGTTTGCTTTGGTTTTTTGGTTTGGTTTTTTGTTTGTTTGTTTGTTTGTTTTTTGTTTTGTTTTGGTTTTGTGGGGTTTTTTTTCTGGAGTTCATACAAAAAACCCATATGACATACAAAACACAGTACTGGAAAATTGTCATTGTGCTTCAGCTGAGCACAAAACTCTGCAGTGGCATTCCTGAAAAGTACGGCATATATACCCCAATGTGGCAGCAACAGGGAAGCACATGGACATCACCACTAACAGATATAAGATGGACTTTCAGTTGAAAATGCTACAGGGGCTGTATCTTCCTTTCCCAGAGTTTGAACTTGCATGGAATCAAGAGCTGCAGCTGAAGCCAGGCACTAAATATAGCTCCTCAGATTTGTACTTCTCAAACTGGTTTATCAAGCCTCAAAAACATGCAGCTACTCTCCTACTCTAATCAAAAGCTTCACTTATCTCATTTCCTTGAGCAGTACTTCACTCCTTTCATTATTCACGTCACACTTGCACCAAATTGTGAATTTGTCCTAACAAAGCTTACGCTTACATGTTAATTCACAAGTTTCATTTAATGAACAAATGAAACTAGAGCTGAAGCTCTGCTCAGAATACACCACAGTATTCTGATAGTGCACTGCAAATTCTGGCAGTGGGTTTCCCTTCCAAACAGTGAGCTTCCCCACCAGGAGAGAACTGGCCAAATTGTCACCAACTGTGTCACCCAGTATCATATATGAGGCTGACATGGCTTCAGGACCCCATAATCTAACAGCCAAGTAAAAAGAGGGAAATCTCAGTGCTGGGCAATTTCACTAGCCACATGTGGGGGTTTTTCTCTCAGACTGAAAATGCCAAAAGACTCTCAGTGATCCCATCTAATCTGATGAGAAGCACTCAGAATGACACAACTGCCATCTCGCCTGGAATTGATCAAAAAACCATTCTTTTTTTGCACGAAAGCTCCATATGCTCGAGTGCCTCTTTCAAAACCACAGTATCTAGCCTTGGTTGGCTGGCCACTGCTTCTGCCTACCTCTGAACTGCACATCCTGGAAGGAAAAAAGCCCACCAAACTTCAGGATGTTTTTTGTCTGAGCTCACACTAACTTTGTCCTCTTGCCAGCTCCCTGCATTTTTTTCCCAACTGAATTTGTGTAATCGTTTTGATGACTACTCAAGCTGTATCTCTCTCTCAAAGTTCAGTTACATGTGACTTACAAGCCACGACTCCTGCTCTGCTGGAGAGTATTGTTCTCTGCTACCCACTCATTCTGTTGTCTTTAACCTGTGGGGCAGGAATGCGGAAAACAGGGCTCCCACACCTCACTCATAGTCTTCAGCAGTAGCTGAGCACCAAGGCACTGCTTCTGACAGAAAGGCATTCTCTGTGGGATTCCCTGTAAAATGGATCTTTCCAAGGAACACACTGCCTGCTTAATGATTTCAGTAAGAAAATCTTAGACAACAGCAGTGAGGCATGACCTTCCAGAGAGCTTTCTTACCTTTTTTTCTGTATTTTTGTGTCTATTTGTGCTTTGAAATTAACAAACCAAATACTCCTTACAGCCATTTTGGCAGTTGACAAACAATGCTGCCAGAATTTGGGAATCTGCTTTTCTGCAGCTGAGTTGTTCTAGAAGAGCTGTTTTATGTCTGTATGTCTATCTCCACACATATAGACACAAAAAAAACCCTGAGGAAAGTGACAAAAGCATCACACTCAACTGCAAACTGGTTATTAAAGACACCCTTATAGGTTCCTGCAATCACTCACAAAAACTTAACTGCTTTAGCTTCCTTCCATTTCTCTAGTGAAAGCTGAAAAATATATTCTGTCCATGGGACAGGCTACTAAAGTTTAATTCCTTTATTCTTGGTAAGAAATACAACTTCTGGCATTTTCTGTGGTTAGAATTTGCAAAAGAAAGAAGCCTGATTTCCCCACTATTCTCATTTCTCTGTTCTTGTTCTTTTGAAAACCTAATTATGCAATATCACTGATCCAACTCAAACCTTTCTGGTTTCTGTAGTGACCAGAATTACTTGGCAATGAAAACTCTGTTGGGGGAAATCAGGAAATCTGATATTGTTCAACATCAACATTACTGCAACTGGCACTTCTGGGCAACTAAGTAGGCAAAGGGCTCCAGAGCCAGGTTTGCCTTCTCTCTCACCATGGCCAGAAGTGATGTGAAGAAACTGAGAAGAGTAAGTTGTCTCGCACAAAGCCTGGATGATACCTGGTTCTGCAGAGAATAGCTTTAAAGAAGAAAAGGAGTCGTATGACATTTGTAAGCTAACCATAAAGAGGGAAAAAATGATGAGGAGTTTGGCCAGGAATATGCTGCACTATTACACAGTGGATCACATTTGCAACTTCCTACGGCTCAGGCCAGAAAAAGATACTTGGGAAGGTGACGCTCTGGATGTGCCAGAAGCGCCAGCTTCCACTAGCTATTTTTAACTGCAGGAATTTAATTAGAAGGATGGCTGCACACAGTTGGTCTTCCTTCCTCTTCATCCTCTGCAACTTAGAAATCCCAGAGTGCTATGTACCATTACTGGCCTTCTGCGTGCATGCATTGGCAGACCAGTATCTGCTCCAACACAGGGTGAGCGACATACCAGGACTGAACATCCTCTTGGAGCAGAGCCTGTGCTGGCTTCATCATAAAGGCAAGGACAGAAGAGCAGATCAAGAAAAGGGAACGCAGTATGTTTTACTGCAATGATTTTTACTTGCATTGCAAGCCATAGTTAGCCCAAGAGAAACAATAAAAAAGTCAGTTCCTACTCTGATCTCAACTTGAATAAATTATTTCATTTCATTGTTTCATTTACTAAAACATCCCAGAAATGAGATGGCACAAAGACAGCTTTAAGATTTCTGAACTCAGTTTCCCTAGACCTCATCAGAATGTAATCTCAGGTGCAGATGTAAGATGTATCCTTCACATGTGCTGGCCCCCAAACAAAACATTTGAGTTGCTGCATAACTGCTGCCAGCATCCCTACCTTTTTATGTCCAGACCAATCAATTGGATTAATCTCCAAATTAGAATATTTCTCAGTATATGCCAGTACTGGAGCCAGAACACTTGTCCTTGCAGCATACTCACATAAACCCCTTACAGCCTCTTCAAGAAGCATCCAGTGCAAAGCAACTCTGCATTGCTATGCACTTTCTCATTTATGTGGACATCTACAATGATGTTCAGTTCTAAAAATGAGACAGCTGGTAGCTGATAGCATTTCCTCCAGTCCTAACTTTTTTTTAAGAGAAGCAGAGAGAAGGAGTTATGGTTAAACAAGGGAAGCAGGTTCACTTGCAACTGACAAGCCAGTCTCTGTCTGCTTTTGTTTCCTATTTACAAAAAAACAGTATTAATAGTATTTCACCTCATGTTGTAAGTACCCAAGTAGTAAATAATGTAAGGTGCTCAGCAACTTTTTGTATGTGTATATATGTATATGGAATGAAGCTGTAGGACACAATGTCATGACCTTTCACTGATTGTGTGTAGCAAAATGAAACAACTCTTAGTATCATAAAAGTTACTGAGATAGAAATCCAGTTTTACTATGATATTTTTGTTGGCTGGCACTCTACAAACTTAGAAGGGGCCTAGAAAACTAAATATTGGCTTAAATCTTCTTTTTATAATATGGCTTCATTAAGTACCCCTTGTAATTTAATGCAATTTGTGGCAAATGCTAATACTGCTTCTCCCTGTCAGCTGTATCTCTGTTAAATTATGCATTTCCATCTGGAAAGAAACTGTACAGGACTGTAGGCTCTCTTCCACTTAGAGTCAGGAATGGAAAGGGATTTAATTAGATGCTCCGTGGTTGAGAAAAGGACTAGAGCAAAGCCTGGGTGGTCCGTGGAATCTTCCACTGGAAAACAAGGCTGCAAATTGTTCTGTACAAGCCTGCTTCTGTTTGCTCATTTTGTTTACATTGTTTGTTCTTGCAGATTAAAATAGAGAGTTACTAGGCAGATAAACAGCATTTCCTTCCATGACAATGTTGTCTGGAAGTTAAGAGAGTATCATGGGACAATATACCCCTGTGCTTCATTTTTGGCTGCATCACCCCAACTCCCTATATAACTTGGAGCAGGACATTTTTAGCTTGTGCTTCAGTGTATCCAATCACTAACATTTTTGTTGCATTTTTCCTATATTTGTAAAGGGGTAATAATATAGCTTTCTGCCCTCCAGGGGGAAAGAGTACATCCAGCTTCCTCCACCTTTTCTCAGTTGACTACCCATGCAGGGGGATGCAATTCTTGCAATCCCTCTTGTCACTGGATACCTGTATTCCCTCACGCCACTGACCAACCCTTCAAAAATTGAATGTCTTTAGAAGGCCTGAATCAGAAACAGAAACTTGTGAGGAGCCAAGCAAGTCCCATCTAGACTTAACTGTGAGTCAACTAAAATGCAGTGATTTCAGTCATGTGCTCTTTCACAGTTCAGCTGAACTTCAGAACATAATAAATGCGGCTTTAAATAGATTTACAGTGCAGATCACTGATTGGAGTGCCTGGTGGATTAACTTATTCCTCATGGTTTTTCTGTTCCAAAATTCAATGGATTCCATACTTGAGAAAGAGAGAATGCAGAAGGCTAAGTCAGAAAGCGGGCTATGACTGGAACTAAACTTATTTATTAACCTATTTGGGTTGCATATTAAAGAAAGGAAGCTATTATGCTGTCAGTTTGTGGGATGTTAATGGGAGCTCTGGGCATAATTACTTTGTGTTGGTGTGTGAATAAACTCCACTGATAAATAAGCTATTTGCCCAGTAGTAACTTCTTTCTCTTTCCTTGAAAAATAAAAAGGAAGATGAGAAAAAAAATAAGGAAAAAAAAAGAAAAAAGGAAAAATATATTAAAAAAAAGGAAGGAGAGAAGAAAAAAGAAAGAGGGGAAAAGAAAAAGAAGAAAAAAAAACCTTTGTGGTCACTTTACTCCTTGCTACAACCTTGGGTAGGGAAAGGTTAAACACTCAACAACATTTTTCTTTTCTTAGCAAGTTAGAGGACTGTACATCAGACACATTGTCTGCCAAATGTTTCATTTACTACCAGCTGCATTTTTACTTTGTTGGGAGATAGCTGAAATAAAATCACTGTTCTTTGTGCAAACGGCATGCTAAATAATGTACGGCTGCAAGATTATTAAATAGCAAAGGCATTTGATAATATTAGAGTCAACCACAAGTCCCACTTCTGCTGATGCACAGAATTTTGAGTAATTAGTCATTGCACAGAGTGTTGTATTTATATCCCCTTGAGCCTCAGACGTTAGGCCACAAAGTCAGGAGACAAAGAATTGCTGTTATTAGGAGGACTGTTTTGGATTTATTTATATTCTAAGGCTTTATTTCAGTGTCCACTTCACTCCTCTGGCTCAGGCTTCCTGCAAACCAGAAGATCCAGCTAAGTCAGAGAATTTTTAGTGTAAACCATATTTTTACAGACAAGACCTCTCAACTTCAAGCAGAAGCACTTCAATGAGTTTGCAAAGCCCCCAAAGAAGCACAACTGGCCTGAGGTTATATGACAAGCCTGGGAAAAAGGCCTCCCAGGTTCTGTTCTGATCTCTAACAGACTTCTCATGGCTTATATGCAACACATTAATAGCAGCTCCAATTTATGGACAGATAAATTGGTATACAAAGAAGACAAGTAGCTCTCCCAAGGATTTACAGCAAGTCTTTTGCAGAGCCCTGCAACTCTTACTCAGTCCTTTGTTCAAATTGCTAAACCACACTGCCTTCTTTAGACCACAATTGCTGCACAGGCCTGAATACTGTGACATATCTAAAATTATATAGCTATACACTTATATGAGGCTTTATTAAAATAATGGTTGTGTAACATCTTCAGAGTTCTATACAAAGCTGCTCAGTGAGCAGTCTACTGCTTAAAGACAGCCTTCATAATTCTCTCTCCTAGTGAAAGAGACAGATCTAATATATTGTAATAAGAATTCTGAGGGAAACAACAGGATTTGAACACAAAACATCTGATGACAATTCATATTGG
Organism: Sakesphorus luctuosus; assembly: GCA_013396695.1. Lineage (NCBI taxonomy): Eukaryota > Metazoa > Chordata > Aves > Passeriformes > Thamnophilidae > Sakesphorus > Sakesphorus luctuosus. The sequence continues at coordinate 167,046 of VWZD01012201.1, read as the reverse complement.
AACAATGAATCTTTCTTTTGCAGAACTGGCATGAAAAAATAATGGTTACATTTATGGTTATGACAAATAGTATATATCCTCTGTGAGAATATTGTACAGTGAGGAACTATATAGAATAAATCACACACTCATGTTAAATTTCAGGCACAACTGATTAAATTTGGAATTTTATCCTGTCTCCTCAAAGAGTTTCCTGTTTACAAGGATGGCACCTCAACCTGTGATCTTCTTAGCTTCCCTCAGCAGGTTGTGCACTCTCTATATCCAAAAAGCACAACCTAAAACTGCTGGTAATATAAGAAATTATAAATTTAACGGTTGTGCTTAGAAATATTCCGAAGTTAAACATGCTGGATTCTTCATGAGATTTAAAAGGGAGACTGTGGACTTGCTGTGATTACTAGGGGCATCACTGTGAAAAGTGATTCTAAATTTTCACTTAAATATTATGTGCCTGAGTGCATTCATTTCCCTTTCCAGAAAATACATCCCTGCCTAAGCCAGATATGCAGATGCCTGATCTAATTGTGAGTGTGCTAATACAGGACTTTAGTGCACATAACATTGGTATGTGTAAACCTAGAGGACAAGAAGAAACTGATGTAAGAGATCTTAAGCAGAGCAAATATACTATGCATTTAGAAGACCAAATGGAACAAAAATTAGTGTCACCCTAACTGATGCAAGTATACATTCAGCATCCTGATACAAGCTGGGCTTTGGAGCAAAGCAAAGGTTACAAAAACTAACATGGATTACCTCCATCCCCAAAGTGATCTCCATGTGGTAACCTGGAAACTGGGGGGGATGACAGTAGGCCAGCTCTGACTTGCTTAGTCAGAGAGCAACCTGTTTTCCACTAATGTCCCTGCAGAGGAGAGATCCTGTCAGTGCCATCTCTGGTTCGAAGCACGGATCCTAGACAGAACACCCCAACTTCAACTGCAAGCAGTAACCACAGAGGAAAGCCCCAGAGCCAGCAGACACATTCCAGCCTGCCATAGCCACCAACCACCAGACTGTCCCACTTCCAGAGGAGACCTGGCATGGATCCCAGATCCCAAGTTCCAGACCTGGAGCTCCAGACAGCCTGAATGCCCCTGCAAAGCCCACCTGCACATACCAAACCCTAGGCAAGCGTCTGGCAGTACCTCAGGGCCTTGACTTGGTCCCCAGCTGTCACTTGAAGTGCTCAGCTCCATATGATCCCATAGTGCTTCTTTGCAAAATGGAAGGGAACTAATCTCACTGCTGGCCAAATTCCAGCTTTGAGTAATTACATTCTTCTGACAAATTTTCCTTGGCAGTTTCAATGCAATATAATTAGTAAATGTAAATACATGTAAATAGTCCTGTAAATTACGCTTTGCGTGATTGTCAGAAGCAGAGAGGGAGAGAGAGGCTGAAAGGAAAAACAGGGCAGAGTTTCATTCTCTGTTATGGATGATGTTGTGGCCTTCTCTCTCGTCAGACTGCGTATGTCACTGCCAAGATGGCGTGTTCAGGGCTACTGCAGCAGGATCATCGTGTGGTTCATCACACAGATCATCCACTTCACCTCAAGTACAACTTTGACATTCTGATGTTGGGTCATGTCCCACAGCTGTTTGTGAGCAGCTGTTGTGTTCCACCTCAGCTGTGCTTCTGCTTCAGCAGCAGGCAAACTGCTTTACACACACACATGCAACTGCAAAGTGAGTGTACATGATATTATTGTTTTCTATGAAATGCTTATCAAATTTGTGAATGGTTTGTGAAACCTTCTGCTACTAACAGAAGTGTCATATAAATGGAATTATATAATTATCCTTCACTGCTATTTTAATGCAGCTTCATGTACTATTTTCACCTAGAGTGGAAATAGCTTCTACCTAAAATAAAGTAAATGTATATACTTAATGTAGTCAAAGCAACTATTTAAAGTAATGAAAATAGATTATAATGTATACTTATGTTAGTACTTTTATATATGTCAGATGTCTCATGTAGGTCATCTGTTTCAAATACAAAATTGATATGGCCAGTGGGCTTAATTAGATCGTTCTGTCATACAGAAATTCAAGGATGATTTTTTTAATAATTCACTTATTTTTCTGTTTATTCAAAATTTGCACATAAAAAGTAGCTAACAGAAACTAGTAAAATGAAGGGAAAGTTAATTTTCTTAACAAAAGTTGGCTGCACTATTTAGCTATAACAGGAGAAACAGATGTTTCAGCTTTACAATACCATGTCTTGCAAAACTTCCCTCTGAACAACTATTCGTGCTCTACATGTTTTGGACTGTGTATGGAGAGCTCTGCTAACAGTCATGGGAAGCATTGCATACATTACTAAAGCCCACATAAAGATAATTAGTGCTAAAAAAAAGAATCAACAGGCTTTTTTTCCCCCTTTATAGCATTGATTTAGTGTGGGTGAAAAACGCCAGATTTTCAATCTTGAAGATTCATGTTCCACCACAGAGCGGGAGATGTAGCCAGCTTTTCCCAGTGTTCTGCCAATAAACACTTAGATTAACCATCTCAAGGGCTAGGAAGAAGAGCCAGGCTCTACAGCCTACCAGCCTTTAGTGTCTCTGATGAACCTGTAAACATGGAGAATGGGGACCACACAGACTGGGACAGGGAACTCAAATTTTCAATCTTTGTGGCTGCACCTACCCAAGTGTTTTCTTGTTCATAAATTCTCAGAATTGCTGTGGACAACAGAAATGACCAGGAGTCAGTGTTGAAGTTGCACTGCTGCAGATAGAACTCTGGGCAGTGGTAGCAGCTATGGAAAAATTTATACTGTGAAAGAGGCCTCTGAAACTCATTTTGTATCTTACATCTATATCTTCTAAATGGCAAATTCTGTTTTAATACAGACTGTTTTAATTTCATTTCTGTAACCTTTTGCACATTCTATGATGGGATATACACATGAATTAACTCTTTGTCTGGCAGTAATTTTACCTTCTGCAGATCTAAACAATATCAACAGCACAGCACATAACCAGATGTGATTGTGCCTGGTCCTTTCAGATCGGTCCTTGAGTCAGGGCAGTTTAAGGTAGCAACTCTTTTTCAGTATCAAATGGCATGCTAAGAGCATATACACAAACAATTCTGAATACTCTCTAAGCCACCTTACAGCTTGATCCTTCCCCTGGTGAAGAATCTACTGCAGATATGCCTCTGAAGAGAGTAGCACATCCTACTAGAATGCTTAGTATTTATTTTATTAATAGAGCTGTCCAGGTTAGCTGAGGATGACATTATTTTTCTTAGTGTTTTTTAAGGGTTGCTTTAAAACCACTTGCTTTCAGGCAAAGTGATAATCAGGCTAAGCACTGTAAGACTTTTATAATGGAAGGGCAACACATATTTTTTCATTCAGTCTGCAAGAATAAACTGAGCACAGCTGTTTTACTGAAAACAGCCCACTGGTATTTCAGTAGATTAACAAAATTAACTGTGAAAATCCTCTGCTATTTGAAAGCCAATAACCTGTTGGCCACAAGGAGGCAGGGCAAGGATTTAGTACACTCAAAGAAAACGCTTTCATTTAAAATAAATACAGGGGCAAAAAAAAAAAAAGGAGGAGCAATTAAATAAGTTCAGTCATGGAACTCCAAACTTTCAGGCAAGATAAAAAGCACTTTTCATGCACAGTGTGTGGTTTCAGTATTGCTTTTCTATTCCAAGAGCAGCAAATATCTTAAGATATCAAACAAAAAGCTGATGTGGCAGCAATTTTCTTCTTTTGAAGAAGACCACTCATGTTACTTCTTCATCATTTCTGTGTGATGTAGAAGAAAACTCTAACACTAAGCTTTGATAGCAGTACTGGATTTACCAACTCAGGGCAGGAATCCGTACTGCCAGGTTAACGAGGTGTTGCTCCCAAGCTAATAAATCCTGCTTCTGAGCAGCTTTGGGAGCTGTGCCTTTCACTCTCTTGGCACTTCTAATTCTAGGCTAAAAGGCTGTTTGGCATCTGTAGTGCCCTACACAAGAACCTTAAGCACAGTACAATACAGTGATGCCTCTCTCCCTTACCTAGAACTTTAAGACACTCCAAAATCAGCACTAACCAAGGTAAAATTTATAAATGACAAAAGGGCAAAAGAGGAAAATAAAGCCAAACTATCTCTATTTCAAAGTTAAATAAAAAAAGATCATATTTAACAATGCTTTTCACAGTACTAGCATATCACAGTCCAAATCTACGACTGGTCTTCGGATTGAGATGAAGTGACTATTCTTGGCTCTGCCACTGCCTGCCATTACCACCTTGGTAATTTTAGACCTCTAATGCCTCAGTTTCCTCATCTTTTAAGCAGTTGCCTTTCTTCTTTGTGAATCAATATGAGGTCCATGGATAAAAAACATGCTACAAGAACTAGTTATTATTAATGCAATTCAGATATGGAATGCACCAGATGGTAAAATCTCCAGGATTTTAATGAACTATTGTAACAGAACATATGTAATATGACGTTATTATAACAGGCATTTAAATGTATAGTTAGTACATACAACGTGACCTGTGCTGCTCTCAGTAACTCCACTGGAATTATTTTGGATTTATGTCAGATAATACTAGGAACACAAAATAGCCCCATATGTGCAATGTGGTAAGGTTTACATAGCAATGTTATCTTAACTATTGCCTGTCCTGTTTTTATCTGTATCTATTATTTAGTTCTGAGCAGGAAATAGAAACAGTACCTAATGTAAAAGACTAAAATGCCTCTGACCAAGCATCCCTTACCTACCATGATAAAATAATCATCACGAAGCAGCAAGAACTTTTTTTAGTTTTTCCCACTATATTCTGTAAAAATTATATCTTTAATCACCTTATCCTAGACTTGGTAAGCAATTCGTGTTTTGTCAGGAGAGCTAAAGATTCAGTTTCAGACTCTGAGTAGTATCTCTTTTCTCCCACAGTGTTTGAGTTCTGGGCAGGATGAATTCTATGACTAGGCAAGCTGAAAAAACAGGACTGCAGCTCAAGCCACTGGCATCAAACATTACAGTCAGAGACAGGTACTTCCTTCAGTAAAGGAGGAACATGAAGACACCATCAGTATGTATAATAATTCTAGCTCATCTAAAATATAGACTATAAAACTGAAGTGAACTGACATTTAATATATGAGACACTAGAAGCAAGATATCAATTTCACATCATAAATTAGCCTTTGTGCTAGTGCCCAAAGATTTGGCTGATTACTCATTGCTTTCCCTTAGTGCTTAAGCAGTCTTTTCCAAAGCAAGACAGTTAAACCACAAAAACGTACCGTAGTGTCCACAGCCCTGACCTTCCCAGCAGGAACGTGCTTTGGAATGGGTTCTTCTACTGATATCATCATGCAGCCTTCTGCTCCAAGAGTAACAATTACGAGCTTACACCCTCTTTCTAACAGCATGCGTCCCACCTTTTCAGCATCTTCAAGGTTGCCAACTGGGATGCCCGTTAAAATTTCTGCCTGGAAAACAACCCACACATAAGAAAATCGTAATGTGACAGCATTCATTTTTGGACAACAGTTGCATTTGAAAACAGTATGTTTTAAAAATGTGTATTATAGGATGATCATGAAACCACTTTCTATGCTAGTATTCAGATATGCCTTGCTCCTTGTTGGAAACCAGCATGTACTCAGGCACAGCAGACTAATGGAGAGCAGCCTAGGCAGAGAGAGACCCATGCACAAGGCATGGGTTCTCTTCCAGCTTCTACAACTTACCTGGCATACAACCCTTAGTAAAATCACATTTCTTCCACATGCCTCAGTTTTTTCATCTGTGAAATGGACACAATGACACAGGCTCAGCAAAAGCATTTTGTGGTTTAATGTGAAAAAGGTTACAAGGCAACTCAGTCACTATTGTTGAGGGATATTTATCACTGAGAAACTTTTTAAATACTTTAAAACATTCTTAGTGTTAAGATAGAAGGGAAAATTCTCTTCAAGAAAAAAAACAATTGCTCAACTTTGACTACTCTGTTTAGTTTTTGATACATTTTTGGATGAGAATACCTACAATTTATCTGAAGCCCTCTTTGGGCAGAGGCCCATTACAGGATTATTATGTATTGTATTGTGGCCATGTCCATGTCCATGTTCATAAGCTTCTGTCAACTTTGTTGGCTCTGTACAAACACAGATAAACACTTCTTCTAACAGATGGTGACCTTAAGTCAACTTCTCCCTGTTGCATCTTAAAATCTCTTCTAATTCCACCCAACTAAGACCAAAATTTCCCCAAAATCTGCAATGAAGACTCCAAAATCAAACATTTTCACCTCTTCATACATTTTCTTGATGGCATAGCATTGTCAAGTGTCACGTGCTTTTTCAATTCTTTTTGGCAGGGAAGAGAACGAGAATGAAACAGGAAGAAAGGGAAGTAAAAATTGTGTTTTCTCTGGAACAGCTCAGCAGGCAGTACTCCTGCATAACACAGAATGCCTTCAACTGCAAGTAGAGAGACAAATAACATCTTGGTGTCTTTACTAAATTTTGTCTTGCTTGCCTGAGAAAAGGGAAATCTTACTGTACCTTGTAATACAAGGTTGCTGCTGGATCCTGAAGAATGCAACCTGAAGTATTTTCAGATAACTGACTTGTGGCCGAACATAACTTCCACACTCTTAGGGCTTAATTTTAGTGGAAAACTTACTTTTGGATCCTATTCAGCAGCTAATCTTCTGACCTCTGCTGCATGGGCAGCTCAACTACTTGGGGAACAGCTGCTGAAATATTTCAAACTATCTTCCTCTGCATGACTGAAATTTGAATTCAGTACACATACTTCTTGATGCGATAGTGATTAAACAATTGCTTTATGGAGCACAGGCCCTGCCTGTAGTAAAGAGAGGGAGGGCAGACAGCTGGGACAGGAACTACTACAGCCATCTACAAGCAAACCACCCCCAGCTGTGAGTCAGCGCCTGCTCACCACTGTCATTTCCTGAGTCTCAGCCTGACCCAGGCAAGAGCAGCCACCCTTAGGCTCTGAAGGGCGAGATTATGCCAACACACTCCCCAGAGCTTATAGTATCACTTAGCAGAGTACTTACTGGTTTTAATTTTCAAACTTATATGACCAAGTTCTGCAGTCCCTACTTAAACAAATGCACAAATGATTTCAAGCATTGTTGATCTGATCACTATGAGAGGGAGGCTGCTGTGGCAAGACTTGGTGGGTAAACTTGTAGGCTGCAGGGGCAAGGTGTGGTTAGCAAGCACACAGAATTTAAAACTACTTTTTTAACCACACTGATCCCAGACAAGAATATAGTAAGCTTAAAATTATCAGAAGGCAACAAAACCTATCCAATTTTCTCTTTGGCATGTCACCATGCTACTTGAACTTCTCTTGCAGTATAAATTATGTAAGAAAATTAAACACATTACAGTTTTCTAAAGGTTATAAAAGTATTTTAAAGTAATGAAATTTGTTTCAGAAAGTATCTCACAAAGCCTTTTGAAGGTATCTTCTTGCAAGGTTTGCAACGAGTCAATACACCAATAATGTTTTTGGAGTAACTAAAGATAGATGATAAATACATTAAAATATATATAATCTATTCAAGAGTCTAAAGACTCTATGTCTTTTCATGAATTTTAAGATCTCTGGAGCAGGAACTATGCATTCCTGTATTCAGAACACTTAGTACATTGTGTTACAAGAATAAAAATGGATTAACACAAATCCTTGAATAAAACGGGTGAACTGAATTTCCAGTATACTTTATGAGGGGCAATAATTCCAAACATTCTACCTACGTTGCAAAGTCTTCAGAATGAAAGTGGATTTGGTTTTGGTAGAGAAACAATAAAACTAATATAGGTTTACTTACCTTATACTTCTGTAAGCTCATGAGCAAGGTAAACGAAGTATTTAAATATAACGTTCTTCCTAATGAAAAGCACATCCTGTATGCTTAGCATTGAGACTGTACTCCTCTTTGTGCTTCCTATGCTCCAAGTCAACAGGAATTTTTGCTTGAGTAGTGAAAGAATTGTTCTGGGACTGATATGTGAAAGGTGTTGCAGAAATCTTTCTCTTCATCTTTACATGGCCTATACTAATAAAATTATTTTGGAGTGTGTATCAAAGCAGATCTTCAGTAGATCTAATTCATCTACAGCAGGATGGGAAAACTAAAAAACACTGGAACAAGCTGTAAAAACCATAAAAGCAGCAGAAGCCAGACAGATTCGGTGCCAATAATTAGAGATTGCAGTAAATGTCAACTGATGTTAAATACTGCGGTGAGTTTTTAAGTTCCTCCCTTCAGTAGAATCTTATTTAAAAAACAAACTGTGGTACAATTGAAGGAAATAACTAATGGTTATGTAAAGAAAAAATTAAATAACAATACTAAAAGCCCAATGTGGACATTTGCCATAAAACTATACAAAAGAGCAGTAAATTAAGAATTTTTTTCTGCAGCTAGTTTCATAAAAATACTCAGTTAAATGGACCTATTAAAGCAAGACGACATTCCACACAACTGCTGTCAGAATAATCATATTATGGATATTATAGAATTAATCTACAAAGAATTTTCATAATTTTGTTTACAAGAGTGGTAGAGAAATGTAACTAAAGCTTTTAAATTCATTGATAGGAAGGCTCTTGGCCATAGTCCTCACTAATCTTAGTTAACACTCCATCTCTCTTTAGACTGCAGAGTCTAGTTACAGTAAGTTGATACAAACCAGAATTGCTATATTAAAAAACATGGCCCTGCTTTATCCCTACCACTTCTGCCCAAATGGCCCATTCTTTGTGCCAGCACAGCCATTTGTGTGGCTTGGAAACAAACTGGATTGCAAGGCAGATCTGTGTTAAAATGAACATCACCCCTAGTCCCACACCACCCTCAAAAGTCAATCTAAAACAACTTCTTTCAACAGCAATACCAGTTTACACTGGCTAAAAGTGAGAACGATCCTAGTGTATGAATATCTGGCAGTTGTTCCCAGCTGTGGTGCATATGGGGCAGCCTATGGCTTACACAGACTCTTTCAGGGGAATGTTCTAGATCCTCTGCTTGGAATTCACAAGAACAAATCTGCAGCATTGTGTCTAGTTTTGGGATCTCAGGCACAAGTAAAACATTGACATACGACAGCGTGCTGCAATAGAAGGTCATCAGGACAGTCAGGGGACCAGAGACCAGGACATGCAAGAGCAAGCTGGGAGAAGCAGACTTGCTCAGCCTTAAGAAATCATGGCTAAGGGGAGATCTAATTGCTCTCTGCAGGAATTTAATAGGTGGGCATAGAGAAAATGAAGCCAGTCTTCTTGAAGGTTCACAGGGATAGGGCTAGAGACAACAAGCACAAACTGGAACATGGGAAATTCCAGTAGTAGGACAAGCTTTTTCACCACAAGGGTGATGAAGCAGTGAAACAGGTGCCCAGAGGTCATGCAGTCTCCAGCCTTGGAGATTCAGAACTTGACTGGACAAAGTCCTGAGCAATCTGACCTAAAGTGGACATGCTTTACCACGGTGTTGGATTAGAGACATCCAGAGGCCTGTTCCTAACCTCTGCAATCCTATGATCCTCAGCAAATACAAACTGGTGAAATAACAAGAAGTGTTAATTCTTTGGGGAGCAGTCTATCATTTGGCCTGTTTTTTGTACACCTAGCACAGTAACAACTCTGCAAATGTTGCCTGGTACTGCTGGAAGAGAAATAATAAATAATAACAGGGAAACTGTTCCAGTTTTAAGGCTAATCCACCTAAAACTACGTATGTTAATTTAAAATATTTTTAATTGCAAATATTTAAACACAGTACGCCAGTTGGCTATAAACTTGGCTTGTACCTTAGCAGATTTCTTTGAGAATGACAAAACAAGAACTCAATCTCATGAATTCTAACACATGTGAACAGTCCCAAAGAAGTAGTATAACAGATTTGGTGTATAACCAATTGCAAGATCAAGCTAGTTCCAGTTGTTTCAAATTATAAAATTTTTACATACGTACAGGCAGAAATACTTATCGTGCTAGAATAATTAAAAACTGATTGAAATGAATTGGCCTGAAGCTATTTCTTTCCCTCTCAAAAGTAACATCTTTCATTTTAGACTAAATATGGGAAATTTCATAGTTTCCAGCAACTGATAAAATCGGGTTTAGAACAAAGTTGGAATTAAAATATACTATGAATTGCTGGCAACTTCCATGCAATGGCAGAATAGTAGCTCTCCATTACTTAAAACAGAAAAGGCAAATTCAGGAGATATTGTGAAATATTTTATTTCTAATACTTTATAAAAGGACTTCGGTTTGGTTTGACTTCTAGAAATATCAATATTTTCTTAAAAAGGATTATCCTTAGTATTCATCTCTATACTAGCAAGCAGTCATCTTAAATGTCCTTATCCCAGACTACAGATAGAGTTTTATAAAGTTGATATTTTCTGAATCTTGCAGAAGTCAATATTGTCTTGATTTTGGACATGCTATCAAAAATTTCCTTTACTAATATTTCTTCTAAAAAAATGATCTAGCCTCTGGTAACAGACAATAACACTGAAAACAAAACAATAGGAAAGTATCTATTTTTCTTTTTCTTTTTTTTTTTTTTACATCTTGCATCTTTATTTAACAAAATTAGCAATTAATTTACATTTAGTTGTGCTACTTTCTACTCTTGAAGCTTCAAAGCTTTTAATTAAATCTTTGCTAGGCCTTCTTTAGATTACAAGTGTGATGCCCATTTTACATTAGGGAGAAAGAAGTTCCCAGTTTTGCAATAAAAATAATTTGACAAACTTGACCATTCGCTGCAACCATTTAGAAGTTTTCCTTCTCCTGGAGGGCTCCTCAGTATTCTTTGAACAGAGAAGCAGCTGTTCTTCAAAATGTTTAGCATGAAATTGAAATTGCTGATGTGAAATGTATTTTGGTTCCTAACCTGCAGGGCTGTGTAACTGCATGCACACACTAAATAAGAAAAACAACACATGAATTGTATTGACATTGTGGTTATGCCTAGAGCCATCTGCAGCAAGGAACCACACAAATACGTGGGAAAAAAATGGTAAGTATTCCAAAGAGCTCATCTTGTACAGAGTTGTCTCATTTTCAACATTTATAGAGGACTGAAAAGAACAACCATTAGGTTTTACCAAGATGACATTGGATACATTTATTTTTCATTAGAAGAATTAAGGGAATGGAGAACTAGCACATTCCTGCACAAACCTCAGGGATTAGGCTGTGCTACATCTGGGAATTAACAAACTAGTCTCAACAAGTTTGATCTTTCTGGGAAAAGATAAAACTGAACTACAGGCTAAGCAAAGAAAGAACTGATAACCTTGCAAGATTTGTTCTGACTTTTTTTGTTCATGAACCACATAAAAAGAAAGTAATGTCAGACACAAAGAAAATTGTTATTGCAACAAGCAAGAGTGAAAAGAACAGCTTGTGAAGAGCCTTCTAGACAAACTAATGGAAGATAACTCACTGATAGTGTAATTTTGTTTGCTTCTCTCTAGCACATAAATCCATAAGAACAAGCTGTGCTGTTATACCAGATACCACATGTGATTTCATTAAATCCTAAAGCATTTAATGAAAGATGGAGTATAAAGTATTGATGTTGTCTTTGTTATTTGCATATTTGGGAGCCAATATCCCCTGGTGGACACTACAGCTGACATGTTTAAACTTTTATTCCTTGACAAAGGCATTGCAGATCAAACTCCCTGACCTTTATGGCTGCAAATAACAGAAACTCCTGAGTCAGTAATAATTCAGCTCATCACAAGTACTACTTCCTTTTTCTCATCTTGAATAATACAAACACTCCACATAGTGTATGACATATCTTAAGCTAAATGGCTGGTCTTCTGTTCTACAGCCAACACAATTTCTGCCACAAACATACTATTCACATATTATCTGCAAACCACAGGATTTTATAATTTAAAAGTAGTTCTTGGTGAACAAGAAAGATAGGGATGCTTTGGTAGAATTGTGATAAATACTTGTAGATGTAAATTACTAAGAAAGGCAAACCAATCAACAAAAAAAAATCCATGTAGATTTAATCTTGTCTTAGCACATACATGAGTTCAAACGAATGTCTTAGAAGCAGTTGAACTGTATAGCTCTAAAGAGTTTATCTTTAAATCCAAGATGATTTATTAACTATTTAAAATAGTTAGTAAAGATAAAGAAGAAACACTTTTTTTTTCTGATAGTACCTACAAATCCCAAATAAAAAATGAAAGATCCCAAAAGGTGTAAGGCAGGAACATATATAGGATTTTGGATAGAAGGAAGCTATTTCAGACTTGGAAATACCAAGCAAGAGAGGCAATGGAGCTGGAACAGGGCATCTCGGGAAGGCAGCTGTAAGCAGGACATTTAACAATTTTTGCCATAGAGAATAATGATTTTTAAAAATCCAGAAGAATAAACAAAGTGTCTCAGAGCAGAAATCCATCTTACCCAAATGCTCTTTCATAACTGTGACTGCCGATAGATAGAGGGAAACTAAAAAAAAAGTATAAAGATCTTTCTCCAGTACGTTTGGGATCATCAAAGTCTTAGGTACTTCCTGATTTAAGAAGATGAAGGAAATGCATATATAGTTGATTGAATGGATAAAGTTGAAAAAAATAGAATTATCTTTAAGACTTCTAGAATTAACTTGTTGCTTTTAAGTGCCATACAGAGATGTGACTGGTAATCTTTATTTGGGTATGTAAACATTTATCTCCATATCAAACTTCTCAAGTGTATTCATTATAGAAATCTGAAATTAAAGCAAGTCATGAAAGAAAACAGAAAACAGATGGCATATGAACATGTAACAATTACTAGAAAAATAACTTTCAAACTTGTGACATAAGAAAAACAAATGCTTCATTTTTCCTCTTAGCGAAAAGAAAGGAACAATGGCAATAGTTCATCTCTGAAAATCAATTCAATAGAAATCAGACACACAGAGAGAATGAAATCAAACTAAATTGATTATTACATCCATGCTAATGTAACGGATTACATTGTAAATTTAGAGCAAAGGTATTTATGTGCCATTCTTGTTCTCAGAATATGCTCTAGGAGTATATACTTGGATCTGTGCTCTCATGATATGGCTGGCAGGAACTTCCATAGGTCTAGCATTTCCATAAATTCGAAGACAGGAGCTTCCTTGACAGTAAAGAGCATATTTCTGTGCCTCACTTGCATACAGTGTTCCCATCTATCGTCACATGGTAATTATTTTTAAAAAGAAAATAGCTGAAAAGAATGCAAACTGTACCCCCAGCTCTGCAGGAAAGGTAGATGAGTGAGCAGGGATCTATTATAATTATACACCTGTATTTCTTGTTCTCCAAATAGAAGTAATTTTCTTTTCTCCATGTGATGGTAATAACAACAATAATAATATTACACCCTGGCTCTAGCAAGCTACACTTCTCAAAGAATGTCTCTTTCAAGACTGTCCTCTAGCAATGAAGTAGAACAAGGCAAAGACTTTAACGTGTGTTGCAAAGAGCAATGAGAGAAAAGTCAGGGATAGACACGTAATGAAAACCAAAGTTTTGTTTCTAACATATGGGGATAAGTTTTCACAGGGGAAGAGAAATTAACTAGTGGCATTATGAAAAAAGCAAACAACAAATGACATTGACTAAATATCGGGAGGGTATGGGGGCTCTTCTGAGCCCAATACATGAGCCATAGCACTATTTAGCCAATCCAGAGGCATAGTC
>VWZD01012201.1:127276-151306 GCA_013396695.1 Sakesphorus luctuosus | reverse complement strand
ATTAGAAAAGAGAGGGAAAGGAGGGAAAAAAACCCTCTAAAAAGGAAAACATACAGTTGAAGGCCAGAGAAACAGATTAATTGGAAACAGATCTGACAGGAAGAGGCTTATGAAGCTACTATTTACCATCAAGTGCAGCATGTGTGCATCACCTCCTGGCAAGTGAGTTCAAAACTGTCAGAACACTATGGCTAGTGCATTTCTGCTTATCATATCAAGGGACTNAAAAAAGACAAAAAGAAAAAGAAAGTCTAAATCTGTTAGGTTTTAGATTCATAAACCATCACTTGAAATACCATTGTGTTTAATTCACGGCCCCCGGTGTTTATTATTAACACACAAATGACTCAGTTTCTGTGTCCTCATTTTATACAACGGCTAAAAGCTTTGTTTACATTAAAGTTCCATTCTAATTCATGTGCAGGCACCTGTCATGATGGGAACATGACAGAAGAGTAACAGAAAAAATATCCAAGATATTATTAAATTAAAAAAAAAGAGTAAAAAGCCTTAGAGAGTAATGCAATTTGTTTAACTGATGATGCTTCTTCCAGGGTATTAATAAGTTTTACAAGAACTGATTTAGTTCTAGAATTTTTTCAGTGTGGTTATCTGAGTTCTGTACATGAAGAATCGTGGGTTATGGAGAAATGAAGGGCATGTCCAGACAAGGAGTTAAACGTGCTTCTGAATATGTTACCTAACTTGTTCAAACTGCTATATTATAAAACTGTAGTGTAGACAAGGCACTGTATATTTTTAATATGCTATCTGGCAAAACTAGACCTAAACTTATCATGTGGTAGAATATGTTAGTTAACCCAACTTTAAACTGTAGTAGCCTAAGGCCCCTTGTAATGCCAGAAAAGGTTTGTCATGAGGACAGTATAAGTGACTTACTCACTGTTAACACAGGAAGTCTGCGCTTGATTTCTCACTTTGCCAATGTTATGATTAATATTTGTGTCTTAACCACAAGGCCATAAGTTTTAAATAAAGCACACACTCTTACTTCAGAAATATTCCTTAGAGTAAGTGATCAAATCTTCCAATTTGGATGCATAAATTTTCAGTCCTGAACACATATTTAGACTGTAAGCTACAACATGTAATTGTCAGACACCCAGAATGCTTCTGAATCCCAGTTAATGCCTAAAAGACAAAGATGCACAGAGACTTCCGAAATCTGAGAATCAGAAAGTTTAGAATTTAGGTGATCAATACTCTGCAAGCCTTAGCCTTTGACTGTACAACTTTATCATGCCTTTCTAGCTGCCTCATTAAAAAGAGTATTAAAGCAACAAAGACTTTTACTCAGAAGCTGGAAAATGCCAGGATTAGGAATTTCAATGAAATCTTAATTTGTCTCCCTTATATTATTACAATACAGTATGTATTATAATAAACTCTTTAATTATATGATCACATACCACTGAAAAACAGCATGTGATCACATAATTAAAGACTGCAACATAATACATATGCAGAAAGAAGACAAATTAAGGTTTCACAGGCAACCTTAACTCTTGCGTTTCTTAATTTCTGAACTGCAACCCTAATGAAGTTTTCTTAAATACAAATCTTTAAGGTATATCTTCCTAGGTAAAACAAACAAACAGTACAGACTGGAAAACAAACTCTGTCATGTGATATGATACTGACATTTACATGGGTCAGGAGCAGCACTGGAAGTGTTCCAACTTGGGGTTTAGGTAATACTCATCATAAACTGCTACTAGTTTTCTCCCATATTTAATATCTGGTGAACAGAGTGGGAGATATGAAAAACTGCAGCCCAAGAATAAAAGGTTGAAGCATGTGAAAAATAGATCCTTTACTTGCAAGTGACATGGAATCTTAGTAACTGAGGCTGCTTTCAGCTCATTCTTCACCACAGCATTAATATGCTGTATGAATATGCCATTCGTACAGCACTATCAACCATCTTTTAAGGAGTCTGTCTTTACAGAAGCCCAAAACCTGCTATACAGATTTTGATAAACAATAACATTTTGCCTATCAATGAAGTGATCCTCCTCTTGGAAGCAGCAGCAGCTTCTCAGCATCAGTCACTAAAAATCTCTAATTGTCCAGTCAGATTTCCAATACAATTTGTATCTACTTCACAGTCCTTCCTTCTTTCTTTCTCTCTCTCTCTTTTTTAAATTTCTTTCAGTAAGAATGAAGAAAAACAAGCAAAAAACCCCACTGAAACAGAGGTTTGAGGCATCTGGGTATGCATCTGTTTTAAACAAAAATAGTCAAGTGCACATTCTAACATGCAGTACTACATTATACATGAGGCTATTGCAGGCTAAAAGAAAGGAAACTGCATTAAAAATTTACTGTTGGCTACAGACAGATTTTTACAGTGCCACAAACTCAGTGGTTTACTTAGTTTTGATGGCACATGACATTTGAACATGTGTAGCCTATTGCTTTGAAGCAGAAGCAACCAAACTTTGCTGATAGAAGAGCTGCACGACGATAGCACACTGACAGCACAGAACTATAGCTGGCCCACAGTTAACTATCATCTTTTCTCAATATATTGTGCTGTCTACACTTGCCAAATGCTTACATGCCTGTTCCATGTATCAGGTTTGAATTTTTTCAATTGCCTTTAAAAAAATCTTATTTTTTCTTCTGTCACAGACTGGCATCTTGCCATAGGAGGGTGACAAAAGTGTGAAGCATCTTGCCAAATCTGGGCATAGAGTTAGAATTACACAAAATAAGTCATGGATATTGACTCATGATTCAATTATAGTCCAATAACCACTAGATTAAGAATGCTTTTATCCATTTTCATAAAACATAATGAAAAATATAGTAAATTCTGTCTCTGTCCTCCCTTCTCCCACACCCCTGGCCCTGAAATTTTAAGCATTTCAGGTGCTACTCAGTTTTTTTAAATTTTCAATTTTTATTTACATTTGCATGAAACCAGTTTTGACATTTCAAACAGAAATCAAAATAATTTTTCCCCATGCATGGTTCTGTTCATAGAGTTTATGACATAATTTCCACCACAGTTTCAAGGCCCTCTGTCCCAGTGTCCTGTCTAATGTTGCTGCTTAAATTGACACTGAACATACAAACATGATGCATGAAATTCTGCTGCATCTGTACTAGTGCATGAACACCAGTGATCACTGCAGGTGCACAGGAGATCATTGTGCAGAAGGAGAACTGAAGAGCCAGCAATCCCAGGAAGCTGTGATCTATTGTAGCAAACCTTGGCCCAGCTGCAAGGAGCTAGCTCATTCTGATCCCTCTGATCCCAGTTCCATCCCTGATCTGCTGCATGACTGATCATGCTATGAGCTATCCCCTCCCAGTGTTATCTTCTGGATAGATGGAAAAACATTTTTTTTAATCTCATATAGATGCTGCACTTGCATAATTATTTCCTTAGTGTTCAAATACTGTGGTAATTGTGCTTGAGTAACTGAAAGCATTACAGGCACTTAAACAACAAAAACATTACGTTGGTAACAAAACCCCATCCTATTCAGGTAAAATGCCAGCTTTCATCTACCTATGTGCTGCTACACCAAAAGAACAATGCCCAACATTTAAAAGTACAGTGCAGTAACAATTTACTAATAATTTCACAGACCATGACTGTGTCTCTTCAATGGCATGGTGCCCAGACACACTCTAAGAATTTTGGTTGAGAAGAAAACGCATTTTTATTTTATTTTAAGGATGTCAATTACTGTATAAAAAACCATACCTACAGCTATGCTGGGAGAACATGGACATAAGTCTGGTTTTGAGGTCCTTTCACTCACTTTACTGTGTGTGGAACATTACTGACTTGCATTCATTATGCTTGTTCTGCTCTGGGATAACAGGCCCATAGCTCCTGACCTTGCAACATTATACTGTATTTAGTCACAGCATGAAAATAGGTGGAAAGGCAGCATCATTCATACATGAGGAGATTATAAGGGTATGGGTTGATTTTCCGTTCAAGGTAAACACCGTAAAAGTTTAAAACTGAATTCAGTTTTCATTAGCATAGCATGAATTTGTTGGCTATTGTTTCAATTCTAAATAAAACTAGTATGACAGCAACCAGAATAGACCACAGGATCTTTATTTAGAGAGCAGGATAAAGAGTATTTTTCATGCAGCACAAATGAAAGAGACAGAATGGCTTATGTCAAATTACCTCCACTGGCACGTGCCATTTTCAGAGCTTCAAGAGAAATGGCAGGGGTTATTTCTAGCTGGCAAACAAGCACTTTGGCTTTACAGATGACATCAGAAGCCCTCTTCAAGTCTTCACAGTTTAAAAGCAGGTTGGCTCCTGGGACTATGACAATAACATTCTGTCCTAAAGAGAAGATATTGTGGGTTTTGCATTAGCTTTTGCAATAAAGTACGTTAAACGATTCCTTGATTTTTTTACAATATATTTTAGATGAATATTTCATTCTATTTTCAAAAAAATCCCCATAAAAATGTATGCATTGCTGACATTTTCAAATATCCAAATATTTCAGAGGATAATCAAAAAGATCAATGGACTAATGAATGTTACACTGTACAACAAATGCAGTATATATTTCTTTGGGAAAAATCATGTATGGGCATTCCCCAGTCTTATTTTGGTGTTTTCTACAAATTCTAAGGAAGCACTGTGACAGTCACTCTGGAGATGGGGGATACACATTAAGGTTGATATTTCCAGTTTTCTAAAATATTCCAGTAGCATTTGGAAGAGAAAAGCATCAATTTGGTTACTGAATTTGTATGCCAAACATTTTGCATCAGCTGGGAACAAAGAGTATTTCACAGAGCTATGAAAATTGTGCATGTTCTTTAGATTTCAGAGAAGCAAACTTGTGCCATTTACCTGATGCATTTCAAGTTACGGCTCCTAACCAGCGTGCAAACCAGAAGCAGCTTGTCACCAAACCCCACAGAGGTGATGTCTAAGGAAAGCTTTATCAGAAGTGAGGGAAAAAGGTGGGTGGCAGTTTATTCTGCACTTAAAGCTGGCCAGTAGAATGGTCTAAGCAAAGCTATTCGTGCAGAAGCACAGCAGTGTCTCAAAGCACATGTAAGATCCTTTTCATTCTTGGAGTTTGTTTAAGTTAGGTGAGGTTCATTTACAGTCAGTTCCAAACATTCTTTTGTTTTTCTTCAGACACACAAATCACCTTTTATTGCAGCTTCTTTCTTTTTTTAATCTCTATTACAATACTTAGAGACCTTCAGGCATGGGTGCCTTCAAATTAAAATTTATTATTAATCACTCAGGTATTAAATTCAATAAGTCAGTTGTTCCTTGATTTACAGGCACAGCCCGCCCCCGCTGAAGATTCCTTTAAGGACTGCCAATCATTAAAGGCCACCAATTCTGTAATGAACTGATTTACTCTGTTAATAAATATTTATGCTTTTAAATACATTATTTTTGTTGAATGTGACTTCAAAGTCCTTTGAATAAGAAACGTGCAAAGCTTCTCTCCCTAAATATGTTCTGAAAAGAAAGCAGGACAATGGAAAGAAAAATATAGTGAGCTCAGAGGGAGGGACCCAAGCTTTCCAAAGCAATTCTGCTGTCAATGGTTTGGTACAGAACAGCTGCATATGAAAAGCAAAACCTCAGCACTTAAAGCCAACGCCCTGCTTTTCAACAGACAGTGATGGGCAACTTGGATAAAAAACAAAAGAAAAGAAAACAAAAAACCTTCCACAACAAGTAAATGTTACCAAAGATATCTGAATCCTGCTGAGAAAATATTCAAAGGCAAATTGCACCTATTTTGCTAAGCATGTATTTTGAAAGCTTACAGGGTGCAGCAGTGCAAACAGTAAAAGGCAGGGAATCAGTGGAACAAAATCTATTTAATTTCTGCCCTGGACTATGTGCTTCCTAGAATCTCAGACTCTATCCACATGTCTTGCTGCATTATCTTGCTGAACTATTTAGCTGTACTGACATGTATATTATTATTAGACTTTAGAGCTAATGGCCCAAGGCAATAAGGAGGGCAGTTTGCTTTAACCCATATGTGCAAATTCAAGGTAGACCATGCTGCACTGGATCACTGTCTGAAGCTTTTCATTGTAACTACAAAAGGTCAGAGACACAGAGTCTGCTTTCAAACCTGCCAGGGAAGTACCTACTACGGTGCAACAGTCCGGACAGGCTTAACCCAAGCTGGAAGGGAAAGCCCACATTCTTCTTTTAGCTACATATACCACATAACTGAATGTCAGCAGCCACCACAGACTCACACCACGGTGCATGAAGGCAGAATCTGGACCCATGCACTCACAATTAATACCAAAATTTCATAATAACAGCAACCATTTTGTTGACAGCAATTGGTTCTTGCCAGGGAAATCAGATGGGAAATCAGCACCAGGGACAACAGAGTTAAAGACAGATGGCAAAGAGGGGTGGGATTCATCTTGTCCAACATGAACTAAATTTTTAAGTTTAAAAAAAATCCTACATTTTGGAAAATTCTAAGAAAACTAATTCCTAAAAATTATTTTTCCAAGTTCCATCAACATGAAGAGACAAATATTTTCAGAGGTTTTTTTTAGTCTTACATATCTTAGATATCTTTTTGAGGAGGAGATAATTTATTGTCCAGAAATGTCTATATATCTCTGTTACCTCTAGGTGAAGCCTTAAGCTATATATCTAAGTTTTAAAACCACTCCAGTGAGGTAAAACATTACCTGCATTAAGAATGATAATAATATACTTACTGCATGACTCTTAATTCTAAAATCTCTTTTTTTCAGACTAAAAATTCTTAGTTTTGATGGGAGCATCTATATAATTTTAAGTTTTGCAGATATCAGCTATAATATTAAGGGCCACATTCACAGTTGCTATAAGCTACAACAGCTAAATGAAGCTGGTAACTTGTGCAGGTTTACACCAGATGGGCATTGGGTCCAACCAGTGTGAATGCTGCTGATGTAAATACTCACGCCCTCAGCTGGGCTTCTAAACCTGATACTGCCACTTCTTAGACAGACAGGTAACTCAAGCTAGACTTCTTTTGCATGGGTCATCTTATAAATGCCACTAGATGAGAAGTGCCAGTGGAAAAATCACTGTCAAACCAGTAAACACGACAGTGCAATAACCATCACTCTTTAAAACTGGATGATGAGCCTAAAAACCATCAGTAGTGCTTAGAACTCCCCAAAATCTCCAAACAGTGCAATTGTAACCAGAGCTGCAGAGGTTGTGCATAATAATTCATACAGAAGAAAGACTGTATTTGTGACTAGAAAAGAATGTTATAAGAAAAGCATTTGTTGCCAATGACACAGTTCATGAATATGAAGGCAAGTTTTGGGTGTGTTATGGTACCATAATTTCTAGGCAACCACTTGGTAGAGGCAATGAATAGTCTTGTACACAAAACATTCAAGTTCACGATGAATGTCAATACATAGACAGTCTCTAAAATTCAGGTGTCATTTCTTCATAAACCTGAAGGTTCAAAACGAAGATTTTCCTCTTTGGAAAGTATAATACAAACAAGCTGGCCTATGTATTTAAAGTTTGCCTTGTTTATTTAGCTTATCTAAATATATATTTTGAATGTTTTTATACTAGTAGTGCTTTGGAACTGAAGGTGCACTCACTTACAAAGTCATGTCTAGTCACAGTTCAGGAATGATTAATAACCTTATCGTAAAGCCAGCACAATGCCTGTCTCAAGTGAGGGTTATCTCACAGTGTTCCATGTAGATGAGCTTTAAGTCCTAACTTGCAATAATCAAGAGAACTTTAATCATGACCTGCCAATCTCTGTTGCCCCTCCACTGAATTTTGTAATGAATATGGAAGTTATTGGACTTGTTCGAACCTCTAGTCCAGTCAGGCCAGCATAATGGCACCATCAACAGTCAGTAGCAGAAATGGACAAAGCTGCAATAAACTTCAGAGGTAATCATGTAAAAAATTATCCATAAAGAGGTTTTTTCTTCCCTACATGTGTATGTAAAAGTACAGCACATATCATCACTTCATGGAGTTCTCACCATCCAGCAGCACACTGTGAGCAGAAGGTGTGCTAAGTGACAGAGTTAGTGGCACGAAGGCAGGCTGAAAGGGGAAACAAAACCTGGGGTTCAAAGTGGTGTGATGCACCTCGAAGAAAATGTGTTAAGTAAAGCAGGTGGATGTACCAGCTTTTATCCTTATGAGAGAAAGTGCAGATTTGAAGCATACAAGGTCCTGATATGCTAAAGCTTGTGTTTAGTCAAAACTTATCTGAAAAGGCAGTCGCATGAAAGAGAACAACAGAAATGAAGACAAGGTCCCAACAAGATTTCTGCACAGATTTCTGAGACCACTCAGAGGGAACTCTTGCAGCGTCTCTGGGCTGCATGTTTTCCAGTGCAGCACTATAGACTTGCTAAACATCTGTCCACCAGTTTGCATTAAAGCAGAGATTTAACCTCTCTTCTATTGAAATTATACTGTATTGCCCCAGAATCTAATGTAACTTTGAGAGTATCAAATATGCTTGATAATATTCAAAATCTCAGTAGTTTGCCAAATACAATAGTGTGTAAATTATAGTTGTGCAATTCACTAGCCAGTAAAACACTTCCCAGAAATTATGCAGTACCAGCTACAGAGACAGAGGTAATATCAGGGAAAGCTTCCTTCAGAGCCTCCTCTGACTGCTCTTTACAGCTTTTTTTTCCTCTGCCTTCACTAATATATCACAGTCTTATACACTCTCTACTTGAGCATCTCTCCTACTTCTTCCTGTGATTTTACCCCATTGATTTAAGCTGGGTTTTTTTCCCCCAAGTATCAGTACCTGTAAAGAACTGGGAAGAAAAAGGGCAGATTAGGTGTGTGAACATACAGACATTAAAACTTGACAATTCAAACAGATAATAGCTATGTTTTTTATTTGTCCCTCATTGTCTTAACATAAAACAGCATCACGAACCCAAATTGCAAATGCTTCCCTTTTAGGTATAATTTGAACCAGCAGAATTACCTCAGTCCATTCACTGCTGTGGTGTTCCAGCTATGCCAGCACAGCCACTGCAGTGAGACATGCATGTGTAGACAAGCCCTTTGAAAAGTGCTGTAAAACCTGTTTAGGTCAAATCAGCCAGGTTTCTGCACGAAAAAAAACCAGTGTCTCTTGCAACAGCAAAGCACATAAGTGCTGCTATTTTATTGCAATTTACTCAATTCAGGCACCAGATGGTTTTTGGGAGAAGTAACAACAAGAACCATTACCAATTCTGTGCATCTGTTTGCTTTAGAGCATAGTTCTGACCAGGTTTGCTCTTCTACTAGATTTCAAATGAAATCTGAAGCTAATGCTAATTTAACATACGATTTTTTCAGTTTCTCAGGGACACAAAATACATGACTTTATGCATCATTCTTCTTACTATGTGAATCACAAGACTAAGAGAGACCCTTCACACTGTCTCAAATATGCAAGATATCCCACTGTGAGCCTCAAGGCCCTGAACAATCAATTTCCCTTTCCTGTGCTTACAAAGGTTTTACCTCCACAAGATTGTTTTGTCCTTATCCTTCAGAAAAATTCATGGTGCTAAAAACATAACAGGTCCTCCTCTGTTCATTCAAGCTTAGACAATGTTTATCCTAGGTGACCATGCATTTATGAATTGGGAAGTAATGGAACCGGTTCTTATTCAACTCCTTTGGACAGCAAGTCCAGTACAAAACAAGAACAAAACAGTGGAGCAATACTGGATTCCCACCATCTCTCCTATTTACAGTAGCCATAGTGACTGTATGTGGCATAAGAAAGAAGTGTCAAGCAGTGCTGTGGTAATTTACCTGCTGATCCAAACCAAGAGAAGGAGTTGGAAGTTCAGAGGCAAGTATGTAGGTTATTCAATGTATTAGCACTACCTTATTTCTGAATTAGAGCTGTCATGCAAAGCTTTGATTAATCTTACTTAGGGAAAATTAAACTCACATCTCCAACTAATTTGCCTAATTCTCCTGAATGTTCCTGTACCGACTTGCCTTTAGAAACAGTTCCTTCCCAGGTTTGCTGCTGGTTTCTCATTTTGAGCTGTAGCCTACTACCATCGGGTTACACAGAAGGTTGTTGGGTTGATGTGTCAGCTCAGCTGTGGTAATTGTTCAAATGAAGGCTCTCAGCAGTACCAAAAGTGAACTAATCCAATCACACTTAAATTGTTATATTTGCATAAATATTATCAGTCCTGAGCTCTTACATTTTGATCCAGACATACTTTTAGCATTCTTTTAGAAGCTCTCAGTAACACAACTTGAAGAAGATGGAAAGTTTGCTGACGATAATTTAGCAATTTTGAAAAAGAACATGAAAACAAGCCAAATCTTTATTACTTCCCCTGTAATACGAGAGCAAAGGCAAAAGCTAAGGAAAATTAACATGGAAAAAACAAATATGCCATTTGACTGCATCATTGCAGATGCAACTTGGGATCAAGAATTGTGTTAAAATTACAAGATCAACATAATTATTTCTCCTTATACTAAGGACAATTCCTTTTTCTGATTGAGCACATAATGACTTAGTGTCCTGAGAAGACAAACTCTTCCCTCACAGGATCAGAGGAAATGGCCTCAAGTTGTGCCAGGGGAAATTTAGATCAGATATCAGGAAAGATTTCTTCACTGTAAGGGTTGTCTAGCACTGGAAGAGGCTGCACAGGGAAGTGGTTGAGTCACCAACCCCAGAATTATTGAAAAGACACGTAGATGTGGCACTTAGGTACACGGTTTAATGGTGGACTTGGCAGAATTGGGTTAATGATTGGACTTTATGGATCTTTAAGGTTCTTTCTCAGCCAAAATGATTCTATAGTAGTTGTAATGGAAAAGAAGACCTTTAACTCTGATACACTGTGTGTCCAGGACAATGTAAAACTAGATAGATCAACTGGCTGATTGAATTATGGCTATCACATTCCTAATATAAGCATCTGTTTGTGCTGCTTTTAGGCATCTCATCCTGCAGCAGTGCAACAAAGTGTGAATAAGATCATGAAAAAAATGAAAAATGTAGAAAAAATAATTCTACAACTAACAGTCACAAGGCAAAGGTTTCTTCTCTGGCTGCAGAGGCAGAACAAAGAGGACAATTCAGAGCAGAAATACGTACCTTCACTGTTGACAATTATTGAAGCAGTTCCAGTAGCAGCATCTGTAGTCTGACCTACAAATGCTAAGAAAGGCAAAAGTTAGAGCATGCATTCATTCAATATGTTACTTTTAACCAATAGCATGTGATGCAGTTTAATTGAATTAAATCTAAAATGAACCCATAACCTCCAGCAATTTAAAAATGCTAATTACTCTTTCATGTGCAACAATGCCAGAGAAGCTAACAACAACAAAAAGTGTTAATTTACACCCACAAAACAGAAATGCAAGTCCAACATTCTTTAATTTGGCTATATATCTGTTTTAGAGAAAGCATGTTATTTATACAGCCTTCTCAGGCACTCTATTCCTACTTGGAAGTATTTCTTTTATCCAATGAAACAATAGAGTCTAGGCTGGAGAAAAATGAAAATATTAAAATAGCATTTAATTCTGTGTAGATTTCCATTTCAGCAATAACATTAATGTGTACTGTGAAGGCAGTGGTGGGTCTGTATGTTTGCTCTTTGGATTACTATTCAGATAAATTAACTACAAGTGAGGCTGGCAGAACTGTCTGTTAGAAAGATTGCTCTGTGTTTACCACCATAAGAACCTGTTTTCAGCTGACAGCAAATTTGTCAAATATTAACCAGTGGTCTGAAACTGGTAGTAGAAATCAGCAGAACTGTAGTATAAAACTGTCCAAAAAGTTGGGGTTTTTTCTTCCCCAAGAGCTGTATTTGAGAAAAATTTACTATTTCATTTGAGACGAATTCTGGTGCCCTTTTGTTTAAGAAGCTCTGGTGTTCTAATATTTTAGAACATAGTCTTAATGCTGAACAAGAAGGGGCTTCTTTCTCAAGATGTGGCCAATTTAACCATCCGCTCAAATTTGAACAAGGCTGAAAAAACACCCAACATCCTGCTCATTTGGTTTTACTAAAGCCTTGCAGGTACTTGCTCTGGAGGTACCCTAATGCAGCTCAGGGTTGAAAGGGGTCAGAGCAGACCTACCCTTGCAATTACAGCTTCTTTTCCTCAAGAGCTCGATCTGCACACTGCAATTGAAAGCAGAGAACTTGTGTCTTCTGTACTTACAATGCTCTTGCAGCATGAGCAGCAAGCTGCCCCATTCAAATGTGGGAGAGGGAACAATAAATCAATAAGGGTCTAAATGATCTGAGCAACACTGATCGCTGATCAGTTGTGGAAGACAGGAAGAACAGGGAAAGGGGAAAATCACAAAACAAATTGGGATTGTAAAGAAAAGGGGTACAGTGATATATGCTAGGAAACAGAAGAGCAATGTAAACAGTGTGGCTGGAGAGCAGCCAGGCAGAAAGGGACCTGGGGGTACTAATTGACAGGAAGCTCAACATGAGCCAACAGTGTGCCCAGGTGGCCAAGAGGGCCAATGGGATCCTGGCCTGTATCAAAAATAGCGTGGCCAGCAGGACCAGGGAAGTGATCCTTCCCTTGTACTCAGCACGGGTGGGGCCGCACCTTGAGTATTGTGTTCAATTCTGGGCCCCTCAGTTCAGGAAGGATATTGAGGTGCTGGAGCGGGTCCAGAGAAGAGCAACAAGGCTGGTGAAGGGACTGGAGCACAAGTCCTATGGAGAGAGGCTGAGGGAGCTGGGGTTGTTTAGCCTGGAGAAGAGGAGGCTCAGAGGTGACCTCATCACTCTCTGTAACAACCTGACTGGAAGTTCTAGCCAGCTAGGGGTTGGTCTCTTCTCCCAGGCACTCAGCAATAGGACAAGGGGCCACGGGCTCAAGCTCTGCCAGGGGAAATTGAAGTTGGAGATCAGAAAAAAATTCTTTCCAGAGAGAGTCATCAGGCATTGGAATGGGCTGCACAGAGAGGTGGTGGATTCCCCGTCCCTGGAGGTTTTTAAACTGAGATTGGCCGTGGCACTGAGTGCCATGATCTGGTAAATGGACTGGAGTTGGCCGAAGGGTTGGACTTGATGATCTCGGAGGTGTTTTCCAACCCAATCGATTCTATGCCTCTATGAAAGAGGACATCCAGCAAGCACCCAAGGTATGAGAGCTGGCAGAACTGGCATTACAGCAAGGTTTTTCATCCAGTACTGAGTATCCTTACGTACAACAACAGGAATAGGCCAGACAAGGATTGAACAGAGATAAAAAGCCCAGGACTGAAATAAGACTGTCCTAAGCAAAAATATCTGTGCACACTGAATCACCCTTGCCTCCAGATTTTGTAATGCAAGTTGGGATCCTGGATCAGCCTCACCAGCAGTACACCCTGTTTTCCTCCAGTGCTGACCAATGCAGGAGGTGGCAATCAAACACCATTCTGAGATATTCTTCATCAGCAAAAATTGGTACCTTGGGCCTAAATGTTCTAACCCTTCAACAGATCTACCTAAGTATCAATGAAGTGCAATATGATGGAATTTCTGAAATTTTCCCCATTTTCTTTTGCTTCTATAAAGACTATTTCAAAATTCATGTTAAGATTGCAAGATCAATAATTTAAATCAATAAACATTAAGGTTCCTTGTAGTATATGCATTTTCATTAAGTACTATGCATTATAACTGCTTTATTCAGATGATCAAAGACTTTATTAAAGAAGTAGGCATGCTTTGGAGAGATTTAGAACAGTAAACTAACAGGCACTATTTTTAAGGCATCTTTGCCTGGTTTCTTGCCTAAGTTGAAAGATATGCAAAGAATAAACCTGTATATAAATCTGTGGAACACTTAGATGCTATACTGATAAGCATAATAAAAAAGCCCACAAAATACTGATAGTTCTGTCTTACAAGCATGATTGGAATAATGCAGTAAATGAAGCTGGTGGCTGCACATTTAACAGAAGAGATAAACAGAATATTAACTAGCCACTTAATGATTGCATCTGTCCACCCTTGTCTACGCTGAAGAAGACAAGTTGTGCAGACAAAAATGTGATCATGTAGTTAAGCAGCACACAACAGAGAGAGAATGAGGGTTACAGAAGTGCAAAAATACTAGAATATTGTGGGTGCTTAATTTTCCCTTTTTATGAAAGCCTTTTAACATTGATTTTTGTGTGTATGTGTGCTAACATCAGCTGCAGTCTCTAAAATGACTGCATGTGTTGTTTCACAAAGCAAAACATTTACAAGTGCATTTCCACTCTATCCCTCCCCTCAAAACATGAAATTGAGAATAAATAATCAGATGGAATTTTTCAATTTCTCACCAGGCATTATCATCATTAGTGCCAGACTAAACAATTGCATATCATCAAGTTATCTCCAGGTGACTTGCACTGACTCAATCATCTGAGGGTTAGCAGTAAAACTACTGAATTTTATTGCTAGTGGTACAGCTGCCGTCAGAAGTACTGTATTCTCACATATATTCATTCATTCCTGCCAGCTGCTTCAAAACAGTTATTCATAGTTCTGAATGGTAAAACACATCCAATAAATAAATAAAACCCAAATAATACATCCTCCACTATCGGTTTTTAAAGTTTAAAAATAGTACTGAAGGTTTCTTTAAAGTAAAATCTTACCTGTAGAAATACCATTCTTCTTCAGATTTTCAACATAATCATTACCAAAGGAATCCTTCCCAACCTATACAAAAGATAAAAGAATGGGTTTTCTCTACAGAAAGGTGAGAGGGTAGATAGACCGTCTTTAGAAAACAGAATGCTCTAAGCTAATTTTAATACAACACTTTTTATCTTGAAGCCCTTTGCCTTATTAATCAACAAATAATGAATTAAGAAATAATAGCAAAAATTTATTAATAGTATTAACAAACAATAAAAACAGTGTTTTGCAGTTTTCTCCTCCTCTATCGCAAAACTCCCCACTACAGCCATGTCACTATATTCAAGTTTTGTTATCATACAACCACTGTGCTCCTTTGACACTGAAACCTTTTGGGGATTGTAAAATCTGGACGTGTCCTGAATTATTCAGCTTTGAATTGAAAGCATTGACAGCAATTTTGGTGTCCTTCTTAATTGCAGTTCATATTTTGAATTTTCTACCTCAAGCTTCCTTGGGAGAAAATTATCCAATTGTGGCTATAGGATAGAAAGTGATTATAAATATGGCATTACCAGTTTCTGTAATTCTCAGTACTAAATGTACTGTTTACAAATTCAACATTTTTGTTTGCTTTATCCTGCAATTGCAGATCAAGTTGAGTTAGGGAGTCAAGCTATGGTGTATTGTTTTTCTAACAGCAAGTTAAAAAGCTTGTAATTTCAGCTCCATTAATCCTTTTAGCTGAACAGAATTCTGCTTGCTGTTTATTCAGACTAATAAAAATATCCTTTTTGATATATTACACAAGCTGAACAAAGGAGATGAGGCACTCAGCAATAGGACAAGGGGGCACGGGCTCAAGCTCTGCCAGGGGAAATTTAAGTTGGAGATCAGAAAAAAATTCTTTCCAGAGAGAGTAATCAGGCATTGGAATGGGCTGCCCAGAGAGGGGGTGGATTCCCCATCCCTGGAGGTTTTTAAACTGAGATTGGATGTGGCACTGAGTGCCATGATCTGGTAAATGGACTGGAGTTGGCCCAAGGGTTGGACTTGATGATCTCTGAGGTCTTTTCCAAACCAATCGATTCTATGATTCTATATGGGGGGGGGGGGAATAGTGCAACTTGTTTAATGTCACAGTAGCATTTAAAATGTATTTATAAAGCAAAAAAAAGCTTTTGATTCATCACTTTAGCCTGTCTTCAGCATGCATAGTTCCCAATTCCAAGAGTGAGTTGTGTATGTGAGCAGAATCAGACTAACTAGAGGTACTGGAAGTAATGTTGCAAGGAGAAGAAACATCTTTCAAATTAGGAGCCAAATCAGGATCCTGATCACGGGTCTAGACAATGAAGGAATTACATGAGGAGCCCTAACTAATGATCCATCTTCTCATAAAACAGCACTACTCAGCTGATGCTGTACTTGAGTTACTAGAAGCACAAAGCAATTGCTTCTATTGGCAGTTGTCAGAAACTCGTGTATTTATGAGCGGAGTCCTTCAGAAAGCTTGGCCAAGGCCTGGGTACTAGCTAGTGATCACAAGAATCAAACTTTATGATTCAGAACTCTAAACTTTAAAGTGTTACAGGTGGATGATCCTTCCCCCCACATATTTGATTGCACAACCACGATTTGAAACATATTTTCATTTCCTATGATTTCTATAAGGGGTTTTTCTAAAGCATTATTAAGGATAGTCCCAGTCTTTCACCAAAAGAGGACAGCGATTTAGGTCAGAATAGTCTAACCAAATGGGACATTCCTCTAATACACAGAAAAACAACAAAAACCAAACCAACAACATTTCCTTGGGTCACCGTGTTATTCATTGTTTGCATTAGAATATTTATGTATCTCTGACTACTCCCAGCTTGCCAGACAGGGCAGGTTGTCAGAAGTTGCATCTTCTGACTGCTCTAGGCTGGATGACTGCAGCCATCTGCAATTTAAACCTGAGTCGTGCCCCCCTCTGCAGCCTAACAATTGTACTACTGGAATGCGTTCCACCTGATGGTATCACCTTCTGCCTCTCTCGCTACTGTGAAGCTTCTACGACAAATTTCAGGATTTGCTCAGTTATTTCAGCAATAAAACACTTCACAATCCATTTCCAAAATCTCAGCTGAAACTTCCTTCCTTCAGCTCTGGGTCCTACATCACTGACAGACAGACATCCCTTACTGCTCAACTGTCATAACAGCTGAGATCAGCCACAGCACTTTTGCTTGCAGTGAGACATCTTTGTGCCAGAGGGGAGCCCTCAGAGGGGTGTCCATGAAGGTTCTTTTCCTCTGGAAACTTTTCCATGTTAGTTCATCAGCATCCAACCCAGTTAATCCTAGTGCATTCGAACGGCTTTATATTTCCACTTAGACTTTACCCCCAAGGAAGTCAGAGTATTGGACATTGGACTCATTTTAGATTAAAGGCATATTTACTGACCATGTCAAATTATATAACATTGTTTTAAACATTTTCTGGTTTTGCTCAAACCCTGCAAGATGGGCTATTGGGTGAATAGAAAAATAAATGTCTTAGTCTGCTGACCACAGAACATTGTATGCACTGAAATAGCATTTCTTCTTTCTTGAGTTCTTAACAGCAACAGCCATTTGCATAAGCATTATGGTCACACAGTTTGCACACAAGAGTGAGTGAAATTAAATCAGTATTTTTCAGTCTGGGTATTCCCTGTTTACAACCATGTTTTCCATGTGGACCTAGAGAGCTGGCTGGCATCATAGCAGCTATAACTCTAGCAGCTTAGAGAATCAAACTCATCTATACCTGGTAATGAATTACAATGAAAAACATGTACCTCTTGACAATTTTTGTTTATTCTATATGCTCTTCTTTATTGTTTTTACTCATTTTTTGTCATTAGGGAATTATATAGGTACTAAAGACAACCATAAGACAGTAATATAAAAGGCAAAAACCAACTGAAAATACCCATAATGTTCTGGGCTGCATTTGAGATACAGCTGTATTCTTACGTATGGCCAGACTTCGCGAACGCAGATTTGGGCAGGGCTCTCCCCACGTGGGTGTGCCCTTCCAGCCTGCGCAGGGGATTTTTTAGGTGAGGCAGAGCGTGTGCAGAACTGGCCCCACCGTTTAAGTCCTGAGGTCCATTTGCCACAGCCGAGCGAGCTTGGACAGTGACAGTGAAGTCCTCGGGACTGTCACAGCACCCGGTACTAACCGGGGCTGACCCTGCTGAGCATCCGAGATGTGACGGGATGGGATGGCAGGGAGGCATTGAACTGTCAGGGGACGGTCCCCACTGAGACTCGAACTCAGATCCTTGGGATTCGGACTCCAGAGTGCTCTCCTTTACACCACGGGACCACCCTATATATTTTCTTACAATGAAGTGAGAATTCAGGTTTACAGCACTTAAAGTTAAATTTACCTTATGGATCATCTAAAGAGACAAGACTACACAGCATGGTAAGGCAGCACTTCCTGCTTCAAAGTAGGAATCAAACGCAGCTGGGATTTAAACAGGATCTAGTATATGCAGTACCAGTCTGGTGATAGCAATGTCCAGGGAAGATCATTTCAAATTGTTCGTCAGAAGTAAACCAGGACCTTTTTCAGCACATACATCTTTCAGGCCAACATCCCTCCACCATCTTAATCTAGGATGTTTCACAGGTTTTTTTGGTAGTGGTCACGACAAAAAGAAAAAAAATAATTTGAGGAGTTTGGATTCTCTCAAGAACACTGTTAATTTTTCAGTACTGTAACAGTGTCCATGTATGAACATGAGTGATGAATTTATTTGCTTAGATCCTTTGGTACTCTGACAGGAATGCTTTGCATTTCTCTGTGACTGCTCCATCAGGACACTGTTCTACTGGACGGAGCAAATCAAAGACCAGTACTGTGACACAACTCGAGTAACAGCAGCCACTTGCAGAGACATCCAGGCAGGAAGTAGAACACTGTTTGCATTTCCACCACCCAAAATCACAACCCCGTTTTTACAATGAATTCCACAGCATTCTGTGGCATCTCTGGACATACCTGTATGCAGTTCTAAAACTCTCTCTCTCAAACCCTCACCAATCACTAGCTCTTTTGTGCTTTAAAGCTTTCAGATATGAAGAATGCCTTGTCACTTGATCTGAGATGTCTACTTCTACTGTTGCTGAGGGCATCCTCTGTCTAAGTTACAGTTCTCCTAAGAGGATGTCACATTCCAACAAAACATCCCTCTAGTATTAATACTGATTCCATTCTCTGAACTTCAGATTGTAGAAACAATTTTTACACCTGTATTGGATGAAAAATGTCAGGAAATATGACCAAAACAGAAGCGTGTTTCTGAGCACAGAATGTGTGTGTGTGTGTGTGTGTGTGTGTGGTGCAATCTGGCTTAAAGAACTGCTGAATACTTAAGATTATTTGTTGAACTAAGAATGATTTAATTGTAGAGGTTTATTATTGACAGACTCTTCTTAGTTTATTCAGCAAGAAACTTTATACTATTTCTCACTGACCTATGCTGATATAAGAATGTATATGAGATGAGACTTCTGTGAGATGAGACCATTTTGTGAGGCAATAAAGGTAATTTTAAAAAACTAAGTACTATCTTCTAAAATTTAAAAAATCTAGAATAATCTAACATGTATAGATATCAAGAGTAATTCTCTGCTATTTCTTTTCTCCAATAAATACACAACAGAGAGACAGAAAAAAGGGAAGAAAGAAGACTAGATTTTACTGAAATAACATAAATAGGTTTTTGAAAAAAAAATAGAAAATACAGTAGCTACTAGATTTTATTATGAATGCATGTGTTTCCATTGCACTGAGCAAAGGCTAGACCATTAAAAAGAAAGTAAAATTCACACTTGCACTAGGAAAAAAACCCTTTAACATTTAGCAGGAAATGTTAGCAGGGGATTCATTGCCAGTTCATCTTGTACTTGAACCTGATCATTCGTGAATGTAAAGATGATCAAATATACACAACACTAGAGAAGCACAAACATTGCCAATATGAAAAATCCCCCACACTAGAACAACTAGTTATAACAACCCACAGAAATTCTTGCAGGTGTAATTTAGATTTATAGCTAACAGTCTTTAGTCTAAATATTGAATTGGAAAACCAGTGAGAAAAGCTTCCTTGAGATGTTTCCAGTACTTCTCAAAAAATCCCTGACAGACAATGATCCAACAAATTTAGCATCCTCCCCAGCTATGGCAAAAAGCAAAGTATGTCCAGTCAATTTGAACTTTCATCCACAGTTAGCACAGGGTAGAAAATAAGGCTACAGAGAGAAAATTTGATCTTAACCATAGTAATGATCACTCAAAACTTATAATGTTTAATGACAAAAATCAAAGAAAAGCATTGCAAGAATATAGCATCTGCCAAGTTGAATCAGCCCGATGGTCTGTGAGCCAGTCTTTAGGACTGCTGTGTATCAGATGTTTCAGAAAAGTGAGCAAAAATATCCCATAACACACAAAGGTGCTAGAACTGGGACATGAACATCTCGTCTTAATCTCAGGTAATGAGATAATGATTTAACCCTCAAAGCACAAGGTTTTATGTTCCTTATCAAATTTGTCACTGGCTTGTCAGTGTCTGATTATTAATCATCTACAAAGTTAATTTCAGACTGACCACAGCACCAACACACCATCAATGAAGTGCTGATTGCCGTAACAGAAGGGAACATAAAGAGGAGGAGCTAATCAAGATTACTTGAATTTTGAACATCTCTAAGTCTCTCCAAGTTCTTTTCCATGCTACATCAATCTAAGTTTTGCAATCCTTCTCTATGTGCAATTTCTGCCAGATCTCTAGCCAAGTAGTCTTTGGTTCTGGCAGTGTTCTTAAAACAGCCTCCTCCAAGCTTAAATTTATAGCTGAAGTAAGAAAAAGAAAAGAGAATTAGAGAGAGATTAAAATAAATCTAAAAGCACATCAAAAACTTTCTCTAAGTGATTGAAGATTTTATTGGAATTTGCATGAATATTTAGTTTAGCTGTAATGCAAGAGCAGGTCAGTACTTACCTTGCAGATCAGCGAGGTCTTGGCCCCAAGTCGAGCAGACTGGACACATTGGTTGGCTCCTTTCCCACCAAAACCAATGAAAAACTTATGTCCGAGGATAGTTTCTCCAGCTCTTGGCAATCGTGTGGTAAGGCTATTCCAATTAAAGCAATATTTATGCACATTAGCACAGAAAATAACGGGTATCTTCAAATTAAGAGTTACATTCTTATAATCCTAAATGGCTCAATTGTCAGCCAGTAAGACTAAAAAAACACTCCTTTTAGGGTCTCTACTCCACATCCCACCAGTTTAAGTCTATTCCTTATATGCCACCCAGTCAAGCTTCTTGTTTATCACTCAGGAAAGGGATTGCATTTCTTTCATTTGTGTTTCATGTTTCTACAGGAAAAGAGGCACTTACTTGATTGCTGACTGGGATTCCCTAGTGCTAACTCAATACAGAGAAATAATAAATCTGTAGGCTCATGTTTTTTTTACTGTAATATTCAGCTCAAGTTTACATATAGTTCATTTAATTCCATTACATCTAATTATACCTTCTTGAACCATCCTTCAGTAATTTTTCACTCTGTTGGTGTTCACACCCCCCCAGAATTGTAATTGTTACCAAAATCTTCCTCCCCTCTGCTGTCACTCAGGCACACTGTACATATTTAACATTTTTCTTTTTTAAGTTTTTCTCTTACAAATCAAGCTTTACAACTTCTCAGCATTTTGTTGTTTCTTGAATGCAGTCCAATTACATTTACATCCTTCTGGGGATGGGTGCCCAGAACCAGATGCACTAATACAAGCCGAAAGCCATCAGGAGTGTATTCTCGTTTAATTTCCATTTTGGAAAAAAAACCAAAACAAAACTGTAATGCTGTTAACCCTCCCAGATGCGTTGCTATCTCTAGTAAAATTTGAGAGGAATAAAAGACAGCACTGAGACTATGTGGAAGAATTTCTCTGAATGCAAGACTACCTGACTTATGTAACTTCTATTAAAGTACATAACTTAAAGATGCATTACAACACTTGACCAAAACTTCCACCTCCTCAAGCCATACATTGCATGTACAAGGCTTAAAAAGGTAATTTTTAAATCTCTTAAGCTACAAACAAATTCATGGCACATGGGGAGGGAAAGTACCGTATGAGGTACCAGCAATCTGTTCAGTCAATGACAGTTACCTCAGACAGGTTTCCAGAAGTTTGCAGGATGGAAAGGGAGCAAGGGGATGGGGAGTCTGAAAGAATGCAGAAGAATCTGCCCTAATGATGAGACATGAACTTCAGCCCTGCTTGTCAACTTACAACATCATTTTACCAATAAACCTTACAACAGCTGCAAAATTCAAAAACTGAATTCTGGGCTCCTCACTACAAGAGAGACGTGGAGATTCTAGAGCAGGTCCAACAGAGAGAAACAAAGATGATCAAGGGCCTGGAGCATCATTCGTATGAGGAAAGTCTGAGAAAGCTGGGCCTATTCAGCCTCGAGAAGAGGCAACTGAGAGGGACCCTCATCAATGTCTCTAAGTATCTGAAGGGGGGGAGTCAAGAGGATGGAGCCAGGCTCTTCTCAGTGCTGCCCAGCAGTGAGACAAGAGGCAATGGGCAGAAACTGATCCACAGAAGGTTCCACCTGAACATGGGGAAGAATTTCTTTACTATGCAGGTGACCACGCACTGGAACAGATTGCCCAGAGAAGTTGTAGATTCTCCTTCACCAGAGATATTCAGGAACTGCCTGAATGCAATCCTGTGCAATGTGCTCTAGGATAACCCTGCTTGAGAAGGGAGGCTGGAGCAAATGACCCACTGTGGTCCATTCCAACTTTAACTATTCTGTAATTCTGTGAAAACTTCCAGCCTTCTAATTCAGAACAAAAGGTTANGGTCTCTTCTCTCAGGCAAACAACAGTAGGACAAGAGGGCATGGGCTTAAGCTCTGCCAGGGGAGGTTTAGCTTGGATATCAGAAAGAAGTTCTTTACAGAGAGAGT
The DNA here is from genome assembly GCA_013396695.1 of Sakesphorus luctuosus. Lineage (NCBI taxonomy): Eukaryota > Metazoa > Chordata > Aves > Passeriformes > Thamnophilidae > Sakesphorus > Sakesphorus luctuosus. Next base: position 128,612 of record VWZD01012201.1, on the reverse strand, counting down.
GGTCAGGCATTGGAATGGCCTGCCCAGGGAGGCGGTGGATTCTCTGACCCTGGAGGTTTTTAAACTGAGATTGGATGTGGCACTGAGTGCCATGATCTAGTAATCAAAGTGGGGTTGGATTAAGGGTTGGACTTGATGACCTCAGAGGTGTCTTCCAACCCAACTGATTCTATGACTCTATACTAGGAAGAAATTCTTTAAGGTGAGGGTGGTGAGACACTGGAGCAGGTTGCCCAGGGAGGTTGTGGATGCCCCAACCCTGGCAGTGTTCAATGCCAGTGTGGATAAGGCCTTGAGCAACCTGGTCTAGCAGCAGGTGCCCCTGCCCATGGCAGGGAAGGAGGTTGAAACTAGATGATCTTTCTTCCAACCCTGAACGTTCTATCATCTTATACTTCTTCATAAGGCAATCACTACAAATTGCTTTTTGATAGGATATGAAGATTATGTGTATATTACTTTCTGAGCTTATGCTGCAACTCCTGGGGCATATGGGTGTTTGCAGAATCTTATGGAATTAATGACAGAGCAGAGCCTAATTCACTGAAAATTCTCAGGGAAAAGCAATCTTTTTTTCTCCAACTACTTTTAATTCCAGCATTCATCAGTCATTCATCAGGTTTAAGATCATTAGAAAATCAGGAAAACCCAAAATGAAACTAGCAAAGTCAAATAAGTCCCAGACTCCCAGAAATTAATACATTGGCTTTGCAGGAGTTGTTACAGGTCTGTGTTTCATCAGTAGTTACAGTTTCAGAGAGACACAGGTGGGGATACAGACTAAGTAGGGACGCTCACTGACAGAGCACCCCAGATTTTAGTGTGAGGGTATGGCACACAGACAGCAGGTTTACTTCGTGTGGGTGACGACAGATAAATCACACGAGTCACACATTCAGCTAATAGCACTCACTTCCAGACAAGCAGAGCTAGAAAAACTTTACTGGGAAAGCTTCAAGCAATTTTAAATAAAAACACAACAGCTTTTTAGAAATATACTTGTAGGTACCTCCTATGTATATGGAAAGTGTTGCTAAGTTAAAACTGTTTGCCCACAGCAGGATCTGGCAGGCTGTTTACAACTCTGACTAACTGTACAGTGTCAGGGAACAAGATGTAACAATAAATAGTATCAATAAATAGTAATAGATAAATAATGTTCATTAATGGGAATGATAGAATCATAGAGGCATAGAATCGCTTGGGTTGGAAAAGACCTCCGAGATCATCAAGTCCAACCCTTGGGCCAACTCCAGTCCATTTACCAGATCATGGCACTCAGTGCCACGGCCAATCTCAGTTTAAAAACCTCCAGGGATGGGGAATCCACCACCTC
>VWZD01012201.1:107821-127069 GCA_013396695.1 Sakesphorus luctuosus | reverse complement strand
TGCCTGGCTGCTCTCCAGCCACTCTGTCCCCGGCCTGTAGCGCTGCATGGGGTTGTTGTGGCCAAAGTGCAGGACCCGGTGTAATTTATAGACATTTTCACAATTGGAATCCAAAGTAGAGATGGCTGCAGACCAGAGAATGAAGATGACAGCTCAACTGAGGAAGCTCCTCTTCAGCCAGTGCCAGGGTACTGCACACACTCATCTAAAATTATGTGCCATTCAATAAGGAAGGGATGTTTCACACAGCCTTGGCAATAAATACTAAGAGCAGCTCTTGTATAATTCCTTTCATCCACAAATCTCACTACACCTTAAAAAGTAGAACAATGTCATTATTCCTGTTTTGTGGGTACGGAACTTAGTCAAGGCATTTTGCTTTTTCATGCCTTGGGCCAGTCAAGAATCTAGTGGCAAAACCAAAAAAAGAGATCAGCTCAATCCACCAGCTCTTACTGTCATCTCATTTAAATTCTGCAGTATGAAAATGGCATCAAGTCTCAGTTCGTTTTCATTCCTTAGGCTTTTAAAAAAAAATCATAGTTTATTCTAAATAGAATTTGCTTCCCCAAGAAGCCAATATACTTTAGACACATTAACAATTGAGACATCCCAGCACACATTTGCTAATAGCACTGCTCAGAGTTCATAGGCATTTTCAACAAGTACGTTCAACCATAAATATTATTTTAACAGTGGCCAGACTATGATTTGATTCTTCTCTCTTTTATGTTGGCATCAACATGCAACTGCAGTGGAAGCATCATAATTTCACTGATGAAAAAACAGGCTTGGTGAGGTGAGAATCTGGGCCTCCCTCAATGTTTCAAGCAGCGTGGTATAACAACCACCTGTGGGAATCAAACAGCTTGTGGACCACAGGGATAGGACCTTTTTCATTGTGTTGTTGGAAAGGTAAAAGGGCAAAGGATCAAGTTGGAATAGTGATTTACAATTAGCCAATTTTAAAAATAGGCTAAAACAGACTATCCACAAACAAGTGGCAAGTTCCTGTAGCTCACTGCAAACAAACCCTTCACCTTATTGCATTTCAAGCATGATTGCCAATCATCCCAGACCAAAACTCCACTCCAGAGGCCTGTTTTTATTTCCCATATTAAACAAATTCAGAGTACTGATCTATAAATAAGCCTGGAGGTTTCACTTTCACTGAAAGCAGTATTCAAGAAATTTTTTTTCTAGTATAATGCTATTCTCTCATCATTTAATTCTGTAACTACTAAATTTTTTATATTCACATCAGACAATTTTACTGAGCATTTCAGGCTTCTGTTATGAGCAGGCAGTGATGAGTAATACGTATGATTAAGAAACCCTATAAATTCTTGGCTTATTGACAGTGCCACAAAGAATACTCAAAATAGCCTAAAAGTGATGAAACAGCTAATGTCACTCCAAAACTAGGCTAAATAAGTTAATTAGAAAAACTGTCACATGGACTTTCAGAAGTGTTACATAAAGTGTTTAGTAAAGCCATTTACAACTTTGACAGAATTTGAAAACATTGACCTGAGAAACCCAATATAAACTACTGTTCAAGATTCCTCTTTGCTTCTGTGACAACTTCTGCTCAGCTTTGAGGGGATAAATGGTGCAAAGGATACTGAGCCCTCGTGAGCAACCAGACAACCAACCAGAAACTAAACATGGAAACTCCCAACACTTATCAGATGTTAAACAAAATTACTGTATGTTTTGCAAATTGTGTATCCTACTACTGAATCATATTTATAGAGGGAAGTTCAGACTGAAACATCTTGAATTACTTTGGACATTACAAATATAATCCCTCAGAATTTCAACTGAGTTTTTACAAAACAGTATTGAAATGTAAAGCACACAGCATTGCTGCCCACATTTGTTCGTGACAAATGAAGAATTGCACATCCACGTATGTTTCAGAGGTTTGGCACAAATAAAGGTACACATATAAGAATTTCACCACTGCAGTAATTTCAGCCCTGTCCTCTGGTAAGTGCGTGCCATGAGTTCCCTTAGAGGTGAGAGCTGATAAGCATTTCTATTTTCAGACAGACATCTCTTTGGAGGGATGACATTAGAACCAGAATAGAACCCTTTACTACTCTGTTAAAGCACTGAATCAGAGGTGAGAGCACAACATCCTGAGTCATTAATGTCCCTTCCCCAGTAACATGGGTTTTCTTGAAAAGTTCCCATCTAAGCAGTGACTAGATCATATTCAGAGATAGAAAGTGTGACAAAGGAAGAAAGGGAAAAGGAGAGATCTATATTAAGCAGCATTTGCATAAATTAATCTTGAAATTAATCATGGTTTGCTTCTGATTCTTGACACCTACCCAGTGTCTGTTCATTGTTTTCAAGACATGAAAGCACTACAAAGATGTATTACTACTGTTAACCTCAGCTGATGTGAATCTGTGCCCTCTCCATTGGCAGCATTTTCCTACTGTTTCTCGTGCACTGCTTTTATTGCTTCCTAATTCAAAACACTTCTGTTCAAAAGGTCATTTTCATTTGGATCAGCAAGTTTGTCCAACTTAGTGTACAGCAGCTGAGGAGAGCCCAAACCTGGGGGCCTGAAAAGGTGAGTGAGGAGAGACAGGAGCAGGAGAGGCTCTGCTACAGCCAGACTGCCCTGAGCCAAAACTGGAACTTACATTTGATACTACTTTATATGTTGGAAACAGTGAATGCTGTGTAGCTAAGTGTTACCTAAGCAGTACAGTATATTTACCTCATTAGACATATTGAAGAAAAGCATAAAGTATCAGTATTTTTCTGAGAAGTTCCATGCATGAGAAAGGAAAATAAAGAAGCTCAAGAACATTTTTCTCTAAAAAAAAATCCCAATAATATTCTCATCAGGCACCTCAAAGAAGAGAATTTGTACATTAAATTATATATCACATTACCTAAGATGACTGTCATTTAAATAGTATCAAAAGAAACATTCAGATTTTCCTCAAAAAAGGTGAAGATGATGAGGGGGATGAAAATAGCAGCAGAAACACTGAATTTAGAACTGACTTAATAAAATGGAATATAATGTAAAGGTCTGCAATTTAGCTTTGATTCTGTTCTCTTTGAGTCACTGAACAAAACTCATTCTTTTTCCCCTCCTGGGAATTCCCTAGAATGGGGAAAATCCCAGTAAGATAGAGTAGGTGTAACTAGCCACTGTCTAGTACATACAATTTACTGGCCTTTCATGATTCTCAGAACTGAACAAATACAAAGAGGGAATAGTTCTTGTCTCTAATATTACTACAACATTGTGGTGAAAAACTCTCAGGCCTCTTTTGGATCTAGCTTAATATTTTTGTCTGTTTTGTCTAGCTTCATTTTGAAGATTGGAACATGTGCTATGGGAAAGTATCCATAACATGGAAACAAAAAGACCACAATCTTTTCAAAATCTGATATTCTTGACTCATTTATGCTTTCACCTCTTTTAATCATCCACTAAAACATCTTAATGGAAGGTAGAAAATTTTCAAGATTTCTAAAGAGACTGCCTCAGGAATTTAGTTAACTACAGCTTGGTTTAAGTGTGGGGCAATCTGTTTCTAGGTTTGTAGCCTCCCTTCAGATCTTTAATGACTGAAAAACAACTGAAAATCATAGAAAATCTCTATTTTTTTTTCTTCCTCCTATGTCCCTGAACATGACAAGGTTTTCTTCCAAAAAAATATAAACTTTTTCAGACAACTCAAATAATTTGCTTATTGCTTGGACGTTTGATAGTCTGGTTCTCTCTCTAGCCCACAGTAACGAACACTGTAGGAACAGCACCCAAACTGGTACAAAGCACAATTAAGAGAAGCCTTTTTGCAGGACAGTGCTGAAGCACAGGGAGATGCAAAAGCTTTTTCCCTTCACCCATTCAGGTTTTGTTTAAACTTGTTTGATTTTACATCAAATACAATTTGTCACCACAACACAAACAAGTTAGTGACAGGACAAGGGGGCACAGGCTCAAGCTCTGCCAGGGGAAATTTAAGTTGGATATTAGAAAAAAAATTCTTTCCAGAGAGAGTAATCAGGCATTGGAATGGGCTGCCCAGAGAGGTGGTGGATTCCCCATCCCTGGAGGTTTTTAAATTGAGATTGGACGTGGCACTGAGTGCCATGATCTAGTAAATGGACTGGAGTTCGACCACGGCTTGGACTTGATTATCTCGGAGGTCTTTTCCAACCCAATCAATTCTATTCTATTCTATGAATTGGTGTGAAACAACATGAATATTTTCAATTAGTTTTGCCATGGAGAAAATACGTATTTTACGAAACACAGGTATATCTATATATGCCTTTTAATAGACAGATTGTTTTGTAGATCTCATAACTGAGTGGGTAAACAGCTGAACTGAAACAACTGTAGAAAATCTCTAGCAAGGGAGAAAATGAAATGAACAGCTGTGACCAGACATAGTAGGACCACAAGAGTCGTATCTTCTTATATGCACAATCACATTTAAAAATCAATTTAAAAAGATGGAAACTTGTAACACACAGATATCCACAGTTCTTCAGTGAACATTTTTGTTGACCCTTTGTGCAGAATCAAATGTTACCCTCCTAGATATTAAAAGATGAAGCAAATATAAAGGCATCCAGATGAATTTACCCTGCAGCATTTACAGGTGTGCACTGTACTGCATTTCAGTGAAATTGTGATGTCACTAAGACATTAAAATTCCTAAATTACATTATGAATATGAAACTTTCAACTCAACAAAATTATTTATTTGACTAATTACCAAAAGTAAAAAGCTTTCTCATGGAACAACAAACTTGTAATAATTTCTCACACCCTCAGCAGTAAAATTCGGGGAAAAGGTGGGCACAACATTGATGAGTCCATAATCTGTGGAATGTTTAATTCTGAAGCTGAATGTCTAAAGAGATTTAAAAATTCCAAGGAAAATGAAGCTATCTTCAGATATTTGAGTCTCAGCAAACATTCCATCATTCTTACCAAACATCTGTTTTGTATTTAAGAAAGATTGTGGAAATTTTCAGAATTGCCACTCTCTAGCTTTATTTGCCTCCCACGTTGTTCTTCATTGATGTCTCTCGATTACATTATTTTTAGAATGGCAGTTACATAATTATTTTCAATGCAATCTGATGGTAATGTTAGAATACACAGTCTCTAAAACATGCTGTGCCCACCCAGAACTGAAGCAGGCTGCCTACAGTTCCTATGCTGAACAAAACATAATACCATGATGAAATACCAGGGCTAAAGCAGAGAAAAACAACACAAAACAAAACAACCTTTGCATTTCAAGCAAAGAGTGATCTTTATATGCCCAAGGACAGATTAGGATAAACAAGATGTGAACATTAATCTTCTCTATACTTCTTAAAAAAAGGATTTACCAGACAACAATGAACACAGTGGAAATAATATGGTTGCTTGGTTAGGCCACAGGGTCCTTGTTCTTGTCATTGTGATTTTTTTTTTTATGTACTGGTGTTACGAGTTTAGCCAGGCGCAGATTTAGGGTTTAGTTTTAGAGTAGGTCTCAGATTATCAGATGATTTGAGCGGGGTCAGGCGAGTTTACAGCTGACTCCAACTGGCCAATGGTATTCCATACCATATTCCAACATCATCTCAAGTATAAATACAGTAGAGCAGTAGAGCAGCCTCAGTTCCTGATGGCTGTGGTGCTAAGTGGATGTGCTCTGTGCTGCTCTGCTGATCAGGCCCAGCACCACCTCACCGCTATGTTATCTGCAGGAAAGTAAATGTTCATTCCTACTTTTCTCTCTACTTGGGTCTCTCCCGCGGGAGATTGAGTTCTCTTGAGTGGTTTAGTAGCTAGAATGGTGAGATTTGTGTTCAGAAGGGTTCAGTTTTCTGTTGAGTGGGGAGGTGAAAGAATTATTTCTTATATCTAACTTGGGAAAGGGGGTATTATCTTTTAAGTGTGTGGGCAGTCTTTTAATTTTTTCTGTATAAATATATAACTAGTTAAGTTCAAGTTTAAGGGTACAGAAGTTTTTTTCTCCCTTTTCTTGGTGGGGTGGGGAGAAAGCTTTTGTCCTTTGGTTTATGCTTGGCATTCTGCAAAAATATTCAACGCAAAACAACTGATAGATCAACAAAGTAATCTGTGCTTCTGCTTTACTATCATATAGAAAACAGGGCACCTACCATGCACATTGTGCTTTATAAACTATAAACTTAGGAGCGACATCATAGATGCGTTCTCACTACACAGCCATCAAGACGAAGTCCAGTGTGGTCCAAATATTAAGATTCTTATTCAATAAGATGTTCTAAAAGCTTGTACCCAGGACAGCAATTTCGACAGGCATGGTATCTTTCATCAGGTTTGAAAATAGAGTTCTGAGAGAATATATATGGGTCATGAATGAAAAGTAAAACCAAAACAATACTTTGTATACATATTCAATGTATCGTAGATAATGAAAGCAATCAATACATTTAAATATATTCATACTTATTATATGGCAGTAGAATAGTTCACTTAGAAGGGACCTACAACCATCATTGAGTCCAACTGTGTGACCACTTCAGGCCTAAATCTTTGGTCAAGTTTTCACTTTGAAAGTATCTTACTGTTGATTCACTGATAAAAATTGTTATCTGAAGTTCAATCTAATTATAGAGGCATCAAACAAAATCTTGGATTACAGTAACATTAAGGCTTGTTGGACAAAGATGAGAATGTGTAGGGTGTGTGGGGGCGTGCCTCGTCTTTGCTGGCCAAGGTTAACTGCTGTGACACGCTGGAAGCTCCTCTAGGTAAGTACCTTCACCTTTTTCTTGGTTTAAGCTTTCTTGGGATAGGTAGATCACTAAATATCAGTGAGAAAGGTGTAATTCTGTATAACCTTGACTTCTGATGTCTACCAATGGACAACTCCTGCATCTCCATTAAAGCACAGAATTTAACCAGCAATAGGGAATAAAACAAACAAACAAAAAATCTGCTCAATTTTGCCGGCTTTATATGGAGTATTATGAGCTCCAGCACAACCACTGACTGCTTTTTCCCAAAAGGTAATTTTTTACTTTCTGGGAAAAAACAAAAGGAAAATGAATTTTAAAAATGATTGAACAATGCTAACAGGATATTTCCAATTAATAACACTAGCAGCAACAGACAATTAGAAGAAGGAATGTTTATTCCATCTCATTACAGCTAAGAACATGGAAAATGCCTGTCTTTACTTGAGTACTGAACTTGATCTGCTTATCCTTTATTTTCAGTTCTCACTAAAGGTTTTTCTCTCTGCTGTTTGTACTATCAAGGTTTATGCATTTTATACAAATAGGGATCTGAAAGAACACAGGGAGTACAGCAAGCGATGGATGGAATAAATCAGTGAAGGGGAGCTAGGATTCTTTGGAAGTAGAAGTTATTTTTTGAAAGATGAGAGGCAGGAAAAGAGGAATACAGAAGAGAAGTGCACTGTAAAAACGTCACACAGAAAGACAACAAGAAGAGGCGAAGGCAAATAAGGCAAAATTTTATGGCTCAGGGCTGTCGTGGTAGTGATGTAGTACAGGAAAAAGGAGAAAATATGGACTAAAGTCAGAAATGGAAAGAAGAGAGAATAAAACACAGAAGAGAACACACTGATATATTCAAGAACATTACCACCTTCTTATTTTATAATTAGTTGTCACAAAGATCAACGTGTTCTATAAAGGTTCACCTACTTAGGCAACATACTAGTGAAAAATAATTTTGTATTTTTTTCAGGCTCAAAGTGTATGATACAAGGATCCTTAAGGGAACCAGGATGTCAGCATCAAATAACTTACTGCAGCTTGATATAGAAGCTAACAACTGGAGCCATATAAAACAAGCAAACAAAACCTTACTGGTAAGCTCCTTTGGAAAGAACAGCTCAGACAGCTCCTCGAGGCACCATAATATATATGCCTGCCCAGAGTGTTTTTACACAAATTTCTTACCATCGACTCTGTACAATTTTTATTGCAGCTTTTGATTTGTGCCAGCAGCTCTTTACTGTCAGGAGTACTTAAATTCACCCAAAGACATTTATGTCTAGAAATGAATCTAGGAAAATGGTTATTTCCATTAACAGTACAGCCAGCAAATAAATCATTAACAAGACAGAACTATTAATCATACTGTTCTGTAGCTCACAAGGTGGGGGGAAGAATACAATATTCTCAGTGTTGGGTGTTAAAATATAGTGCCTAACAACTGCTTATTGTGACAAATATTTTCAAAGGAGCTCCTTTAGACAAGTTCCCATTTGACTGTACAGAATCTTGCATGTCAAACACCTCCAGATTGAAAAGGCAAGAGATGCTTAATTTAAAATAATCAAAATAATTTCCAGTAATAGAAGGAAAATAACCAAACCAGTGGGAGTTACATGGTTATAGTATTCCTTGGGGCTAGAAATTCTAGATACATTCATAATAGAACCATAGAATCGTAGAATCATAGAATCTCACAGAATCGCTTGGGTTGGAAAAGACCTCTGAGATCATCAAGTCCAACCCTTGGCCCAACTCCAGTCCATTTACCTGATCATGGCACTCAGTGCCACGTCCAATCTCAGTTTAAAAACCTCCAGGGATGGTGAATCCACCACATCTCTGGACAGGCCATTCCAATGCCTGATTACTCCCTCTGTACATAATATTCAATCTGTATCATTGGGATACAGCAGAAGCCCAAGGAATACCCTGAAGTGCTGACAATGCCAGTGCCCAGTGGACTGCCATCTCACATACTCTTTACTTGGAACTGCTCAGATGTCTAAGAACCCTACAGAGAGCAAAAGGCAACAGTTGTTCTATCTGTAATGTGGGATGTTACAACATGAAGCAATGGCCATATGCGACAGTGCCTTACTGAGATAAAACAACTTTCTGTAGCAGAAATGAACACAGCTCCCTTACTGTTCATATTGATATTGGGCAACAGGTAAATAAGCTTTTATCCCAACAGCCTCTTCCCTTATCATAATGTTAATGCTTCCTGACTTCTCATTTTCTTCCAACAGAGGTACCACTCTGGGTCTTCCATAGACAGATGAAGCCTCAGCCTGAATGCAGAATGATGGGGAAGCCGCACGCTCAGGAGGTGCTGTCACTTTACCTGACCACACGGTCTGCAAATGAGGGCCAGGTCTGTTAAGGTATCAGTAATCTCAGTCTCCAAAAACTACATATGGTAATTTTGTCTTTCTATTCCAGCCTGGTTCCATTTCCATGAACAACAATGGGAAATGGAATTTCTTTCCACTGTAGTCACTAACATGGTAATAATGTCAGGAAGAACCCTTTCACATTCTAGACTTTCTGTGAAAATGGACACATGCATGCATGTATGTATGTATGTATGTATGTATGACCAGACTTCACGAATGAAGATTTGGGAAGAGCTCTCCCCACGTGGGTGTGCCCTTCCAGCCTGCATAGGGGATTTTTTAGGTGAGGCACAGCGTGCACAGAACTGGCCCCACCGTTTAAGTCCTAAGGTCCATCTACCACGGCCGAGCGAGCTTGGACAGTGACAGTGAAGTCCTCAGGACTGTCACAGCACCCAGTACTGACCGGGGCTGACACTGCTGAGCATCCGAGATGTGACGGGATGGGATGGCAGGGAGGCATTGAACTGCCAGGGGATGGTCCCCACTGAGACTGGAACTCAGGTCCTTGGGATTCAGAGTCCAGAGTGCTCTCCTTTACACCATGGGATTGCCCCAAGGACACATGCAAGTCCTGTATGTAATTAGGCCACACCATTTTAACACTTTTTTCCTAATGGTCTTACCCAGATTGATTAAACAGATATTTTATGAGAGTTCAGTTCTGTTAGGTAGGAAAACAGACAGGCTGAAATGTGCAGAGGTGTAATGTATTTCTGAAAATAAACTACGTTAACAAAAACTACTATAAATTTTGTCTCATGTGGCAATATGTAGACTGAAAATGTTCTTTCTCAATGAATTTTCATCTAATGTCTTTTCCCTTTCTCTTCACCCTTGTTTAGGAAAGTCTCCTTCCCTGGCTTAAAAATTCTTAAGCATTTGAAGGGATGAAATAATTTATGTTGTGAATCCACCATTCTCATCTTGCAGCACTAGCAACTGTTCTAACACTGGACACTAAACTTTAAATGAATGAATTTTCTTTTGCCATCACAGTGTTGAAATGGTCTCTTGTTGTCACCAACCCATGAGAAAGCATGTACACCCTTAGGAAGGTTCAACAAAGAGATTCAGCTGCTGATACCTGGCAAACAGGGCACCTATTAAAAAGATGAAAAGACTGATGATCACTTTGGTTTACTTTTGTGGGTAATAGCTTACTGACCTCCAAAGGTGAAAAACGCCAGCCTAATGAGACTAGAAAATTGTGAATCTTTAAGTCAAGCATTTAAATAGCTCTGAATAACAAAACCGTAAGGAGTACCACAGGGTTTCAGAGAAGTGTTCTTGGCCAGGCAAGAGAACACAAGATGGAGTAGCTGATTTTCTTCTTTCATTAGGAAAATACACCCCCAAAACATATCACCTGCTAGGATCAAAATGTTTCTGGATTCATTTACTCCATTACCTAAGTGAACTCTCTAGAGAATTAAGCAATAGTTTCCCAGCTTCTCATGGACTAAACCTAAAAGCTTGGTAAACACTAGTTTTATCTCACAAACCATAACTTTTAATTGCTAACACACATAGGAAAGGCCTAATCCTCCACTGATGATATCATAGTCTACTGCCATGGAAATGACTCCAGTATCATAAACACAGGTTTAAGATGACCTCACTTTCATAGGAAAGAGGGAAATTTCACTGGAATGTGAATGACATAGGGAACAAACATACAGACACTATAAAGTGAAAAACTCTCTTCCTAGCCCTTACAATATGGAAGATGAAGATGACAACAGGACTTGCATCTGAACAGAAAAAGAATACTCCTGCCCAAACACTGTGTTACTGCCTATGAGTCTTTGAACAGAGAGCCCTCTGAACTCCTGTCAGAGGGCTCCTGTCAAGTTCACTACACCAGAGGAGTGAAATCCCTGCCCTGACAGGCTTACAGTTTAACCACAAGAACATGAACAAAGTATAGCTATAAGAATACAGTGGATCTCAGAACAACACTGTAGCTGGAATGCTTCCTAGAATGAGTAAGTACTTCAGAAGTGGGAGGAAGAGAACTCCACAGTCTCTTGAAGCACACAAAATAACATGAAGTCAGACGCAAATGCAGAAGTACAATCACAGTGTGGCAAGTGCTAAGCATTTTGGCATTGGCTCAGGAAAATACATATATTTAACCTTCAGCTCTGAAGTACTCTGAGAGGCATCAAACAACTCAAGGACTGGAGAAGCTCAAATTTGTGTGTAAGCTTTATGTTGTTGGGAATATTGAGCAGTGTGCTGGACCCCAAGCTGAGATGAGACAAGAAGCTTGAACCGAGAACAGGGAGTGGAGAAATGTAGAAGGCGATAATCATCTCACTAAAGTAGAACCTTTCATCTTGAAGGATCTCAAAGCGATTTACAAACTTAAGCAGATCGGACACTGCAGCTGGTAGGAACAGAAGCAAACAGCTGGGAACTCATTCATGGGAAGGAGGAGGTAACAGAGGACTTACTCAGTGCTGCATCTTCCAAAATGCTGGTGTTGGGAGAAGATAGTAGGACTAAGATCTTTTCCCTGAACCTTGCCATGCAGCCATGTGAGAAAATGGCAGAAAGCAAGCAGGCAGGCTGAGCTGACAGAAACAAAAGCAGAAAACAAGGGGCCTCTGGACAACAGGGAACCTGTCAGTGTTAGAACAGTAGTTTTTCTTGCCTTTTATCCCAGCTTCAACTCCATAGACTCTTCGCATTTGCTGCAGTAAAACCTTATGTCTTTCCTACTACCTTTGCCATTTTTAACATCTTCCTCCAATTATCTTTACTGTTTCCCCATCTTCTTACAAAGCAAACTGTCCTTCTTGTCCTCAAACTGTAAACGTCTCCAATGTACAGTAGGGCAAATAATGCTGCTCTCAGTGACTGGGAAGCCCAAGAAATTACTTCAGCTACGGCATTCATGTAGTACAGGCCTGACTGTATTCTTTAGCTCAAAAACACTACTAATTATATACTATTAAAATGTAACTAGGGAAACAAGTCTAAAAAACAAGAGGCATATTAGTTATTGCAGAAATGTAATTGCCTCTGGAAGGAACGAGTGCCTAATTACGGTACCCAGTAGTGTAGGACACAAAATGAAGGCACCAAATGAAAGGGCAAGAACATTTCAATTAAACAGAACTCAGAAAGCAACACTTTTTTTTTGCACTCAACTTGAAAGACATTGTGTGACCAGTTTCACACTCATATTTCCCAAGACTTTTAAAACTTCCCCCATTTCCATTCAGTAAAGGGAGAAAAAAAAAGTTTTCATGGGTAAGAGCCAAAGACAAGGGCTGAGCAGGTGCTCTAGTACCACCAGTGCTTCTCAGAGAGGGCCCACAGCATCCTCTGTGGCACAAACAACAGTTCCTTTCAGAAGGTGCCAGCTGGGATCAATGGCGCACTGTCTCTCGCTTGGGGTTCATAACCTTAGTTGCAAATGCAGCTCTTTTAATGGGTTAAAAAAAGGCCCTGGTGGCCTTGCCCTAGTTATTTTGTGTTAATTTAAAAAGCACCCAAGCAGACATTTTCCCTTCTTTTCCCCTCTTCAGTATTTTGTAATTTTTTATTAGATGAATTCTGTTGGAAGCTTCTCAGGTCTAGAGTATAACACCAAATACTCTTAAACACAATGGAACATTAAACTGAGTGTCACCCTAAAATAAACTATCACACAGGTTTAGCTGGGGGACAACAATTTAATTTCAATTTGCAGCAGTGAAAAGCTTCTTTGACATGAATGAGCTTGGATCAGGCCCCATATCAGCAGTGTCTGGGCCACTAGAGATATTCAAAAGCTGTCTATGCACAGAAGAAAATTTTCTTACTGAATGCCATTACTGAAGATTTCATCAACTTCATTCTTATCCCATTTTTCTTTTTGGGCCCCCAAGATACAGCTTTCTTCCTGGTATGCAAAAGAATGCAGAGGGAAGTTTCTCTAAACCATATTTAGGTTCTCTAAAATCAGAGCAGACCAACAAAACGCTGAGCCTGCGCATCCTGCATTTACTATGCACCCAAACTTTGCCAGGTCAGAAAAGAAGGCAATGGGCAGACAGCACTGGCTCTGAAATCAAGCCCAGATTTTTCACCATTACATAAATGAAACAATTCACAGATGACACATTCTCTCATGCCTTGATGCCTTTCTCTGGATCCAGAAGATTAATTTCCTCAACTGGACTAAGCTTGTATTCCTTCACAGTTGTGCTTTCCCATGCTGCTGGCAATGGCAGATTGACTAGAATGAGGAGTGGCTGCTGCAGGGGAAGCATTACAGATAAAAACAAAAACACAAACAAAATGGTTTTGAAGGATTCTAGAAGACTTTGCTGCTGGGAGAAGCTGAAAAGCAGAAAAATATTAAAACAACACAAAACCATTCTATTTGGTGACTGTGCATGCATGAGAAATGGTGGAAATGAGAACATGCATGAGACCTGTAAACAAAGCAAAGAAGAAAATGAAGTCATATGTGAGATTTCCTCTGCTCACTCAAAACAAATGTAAAAATATTCCTCTTTATACTCCCACAAAAATACCCTGAAATTGATGTTCCAAGTACTGCATTTTAAAAACGAAAGTACAGACATAGCTTTGGATCACAGACACTTCTAGTGTGGCAATAAGCCATTTACTCCAGCACTTCAGCAGACAGTAACCACCATGAGACTTAAGAAGACGTAGAATCTCACTAAAGGAGACACCTTGTACCTTTGGCCCAAGCAGAGCTTGTGCTTGGTGAGCAAAAGTGACTACATGCATGTGCTGGGATGTTTACACCAGGTGTGCATTTGACACCACTGCCTGCTCCAGCCCAGCAACCACTCTGTACACAGCTCGGTGCTTTCTCTGCCTTGTCTTTCTTCTCTTGCTGAATGCTTTCAATCAATTTAACATTTGCAAAAATTACTAACGCTGGTTGTTTCAACAGGGGGCTGGAAGCAGAACTTTTAGTTCTACTCTCTAAAGGGAATGAAGCAATATGATGATAGGAAAGAGGCACACAGAAAATTCTTTAAATTCTGAACATTCTAACAAATACAGTTTCCCAGTACTTGGACTGTGGTGTCATTCTCTTAAGTTAAACTGAAAGACTGTTGTTGTTGTGACTATGCAAAGACTGTTTTTCCATCTTACATTTTGTTCTATGCTTCAGCTGTTTTCCATTGCCATGCCGAAGTTTCTCCTGTTTATTCTGTTATAGTATGTCTGACTCTCATTGGTTTATATGTTTAGTCTTGTCCTGATTTAATACGAATTAAAATGCCAATGCCACGACCAGTCTGCAAGTATGATTCAGAGGAGAAACTATTTAAATAATACTATGGATGGTACACGTCTGGTTTGATATCTAGATCATATAGAATAATGCTGTTTTTGTTTTCTATTACCATTGCCTGCTATTGCCAATGAAGTGTTGATTGTGATTGTGACCACAAATATGTTTTGTTCCTGATCCTATTAAGCCAAGAGTGTGGTTTACTGCATGTATATACGTGAGGTTGTTTTGATCATATGAAGTTCACTTTAGAAAACCCACATTCTGCCACTGCAGCGCTACAGCACAATGAGAAAAGAATTTCAAATGAGAACAGTGTTTCAAAAGCAAACCACTGCGCCTCTTCCCTTTAGAAGAGTTTTATAACACACTACCCTTTCTTCTGAAGTTGATTATGTCTTAAAATTACATCTGAATATCTGTCTTCAACAGAAGGTCCCTGTCCTTTCCTGTCTCAGTCATTACGTAAGACACAGCAAATTCCAAACTGTACATTTCCATTTCACACAGAGGTTACACTCCTTTAAATCATTGGTTTGCCGTACAGAGTAAAGACATTATGTGCTGATTTTTTTTTAGTGGTGAATCTGGCTACCATATGTCTAATGGTAGCTTGAAGAGTTCCAGTACCTTGTCTCTACAGACTTGGGAATGCTTAACATTTAAAGTCTGACATTACCATGTAAAATCTGACACTCTGAGCTTCTAGTTCTCCACACAGAGGGACAAGGTTGTATTTTAAAGGGCCAACATGGTGTTTCACCAGTTTGAGTTATAACATAGCATCGTCTAGCTCTTGGAGAGCTTCAATCAGTATCATTACCTTCTAAGAAAGCAGCCTGTAGTGTTGAGTGGTGAATATGCCCATCAAACACAACACGTCCAAAAATGCATCTGACTTTCTCTGCTTTCACAAATTTATTCAGACTCCTCCAAATGGGTGATAGGCTGATCACTGCTGTCCGTGTCTCTGAACTGAAACATCTGCATAAATGACAGGCAAACTCACAAAACCCCAATGTCCTTTCATTTCAGCTGAAAAGAACCCCACCTTTAAACCTAGAATATGCAGCCCCTATAAATCACAGCTACACAGACAGTCAAGAGTTATGCTCCTGGCACCAATCCTAATCCAAACCTGACAGTTTTTACCACATTTAATAAAACTTGTTTGCAGTTTCCTGTTCCACCTAGGTGCAACCAACCCTACTGCTTAGTCCTTTCCGGTAATTTTACACAGACTTTTGTAACCCAGGATACATTTAAACTATATCTACACTGGTACTACATGGAGATTTTAGTCAGATTGAACTCCTGCTAACTAAATTTAAACAGACTCTTTTTCTTATTTTATTAAGTGCTTGAAGTTCTGTGCTAGTAACAGAAAGAACGAGGCTGTCCCATCACTTATAAAAAGCCCTTCACAGCTCCTTGAAGTAGAGGATAATAATGGTGAGTCAGACATGTGCTTGTGATAGCATTTGTACAATTTAAGAAACCCTCTCAGCTGACTGAAAAATGGAACAGCTTTTCTTCAGCCACTGAATCTCAGTGTAATAGCATCTACTGCTACAGCCCCTGATGTAATCTTCGGTTACAGTATGGCCAGTTAATATGGCTTCAAATAAACGGTGTATTTCTATCATTAACAAACTTGCAGCCAAAACAAAACAAAACAAAAAAGGGAGTTTTCTTGTTCACTTGTTTGTTTGTTAAGTTCAAGAAATGACCAAAGCTGCAGGTGTCAGCAGTGCTTGAACTGGTAGACAATTTTTTGATTATTTTTTCCCCACATTTTAGACAGACAGGAAAAGGAATGTCTTGAGGTTAAAGCACCATGTTTTACATTTCAGTGCAACGTCACAAGCCTCTGATAGCTCATTCACACATAACGTCAACATCAGTTCCACAGTTCTTACTCTGACTTACAAGACAACTATTCTTCTTGGAAAGCTGCCAGCATGTTCTGCAGATTACATAAAGCATTAAATCTTTCTGACACAGGTTCTGTGATTATTTAAGGGGTTTAATCGTTTCTGCAACACAAGTCTATGTCTAAATGGTACTTACTCCTCAGCATATTCTTCTAATCACATACTCTGCACTTTCTTGGCCCACAGGCTTTAGTATAATTGCCTGTTGATAGAAGATACACTTTTTATTGCAGAATTCCTAGTAGGACTAGGTGATTGTCTCGGTTTGAGGGGAAAAATCAAAATGTTGACTCACAAGCCGGGGAGGGGGCCTCCTCCACAATAATCACGCCACTCTTTATCAAATTTAAAAGAAGGAACTTTAATACAAGAAGGATAACTGTTCTTAACTGATATATANGGCAGGCAGGCAGCAGTGGCAGCAGCAGCCAGGGGCAGTTCAGGGCAGGCAGCAGTGGCAGCCCCAGCAGCAGCAGCCCGGAGACGTCTTCTCCTCTCCCCAGCACACCCACACCCTCCCTCAACCCGAGCCGTGTGTCCTCCCCAGAAACAAAAGAGAAAACCTGCCCCCACCCAAGTGATCAACAGTTAACTACTTTTTTGTCGACTACTGACATGGGCAGTTAGTGGCAGGGGAGAGAATTTACATAATAATTCCAAACTACAACACTGATGTAGTCCAGATACATACACTTTAAAATCCTATTTTAACCATGTCGGCACACACAGTTTGTAATCGGATGTGTTTAAGATAGCGCAAATCAAAGACTGATTTGCAAGTTTACTAGGACTGACAAAGTCAGTCCAGGTTAGGACTTGTATCCTTGCAAACTCTTGCAATCTTACTTGAGTTCACTAAATATTTAGTATTCACTATAAAATCCAGTCTACAGGAACCAAGACCTTTCATGAGCTTCTGCAGTTTAATTTTTAAGATATTTCCAAACCTTACCTACATACAAAACAAAGAAAGAAGACCACAAGATCCAAGTTCTTAATTTGAAAAGCAAAATTCCCAGAAAATGAGTAAAAATAAATTAAGACATTCCTTTTAAAAATGCCATAATTTAAAATAAACAGCTTTGGGATGCAGTGGTGGTAAATTTTTGAGGGCTTCCTATGTCCACTTCTTGATCTATTTGCATATGAACAGCTTGGGAGGCCCTCTCTTTACTCCCCCACCCACTCAATCTCATTTCATATATGGCCAGACTTCGCGAACGCAGATTTGGGCAGGGCTCTCCCCACGTGGGTGTGCCCTTCCAGCCTGCACAGTGGATGTTTTAGGTGAGGCACAGCGTGCACAGAACTGGCCCCACCGTTTAAGTCCTGAGGTCCATCTGCCACGGCCGAGCGAGCTTGGACAGTGACAGGGAAGTCCTCGGGACTGTCACAGCACCCGGTACTAACCGGGGCTGACCCTGCTGAGC
Organism: Sakesphorus luctuosus; assembly: GCA_013396695.1. Lineage (NCBI taxonomy): Eukaryota > Metazoa > Chordata > Aves > Passeriformes > Thamnophilidae > Sakesphorus > Sakesphorus luctuosus. The sequence goes on along the minus strand of VWZD01012201.1, from coordinate 109,257 downwards.
ATCCGAGATGTGACGGGATGGGATGGCAGGGAGGCATTGAACTGCCAGGGGATGGTCCCACTGAGAGTCGAGCTCAGGACCTTGGGATTCAGAGTCCAGAGTGCTCTCCTTTACACCATGGGTCTCATTTCAGTGTCACACAAAACTTTGCCTGCAAGTAATCAGCTTACAACCTACTGTTGCATGGGGCTAACTTCAGTTTTCTTTGTAATATTAAGCTTTCTCATTTTTCCAGTGAAGGCAAATGCTTTGAACTGTAAACGTGTTAAGAGTTGACCAGCTTTATTTACAAGGCTGGTGAAGGGACTGGAGCACAAGTCCTGTGGGGAGAGGCTGAGGGAGCTGGGGTTGTTTAGCCTGGAGAAGAGGAGCCTCAGAGGTGACCTCAGCACTGTCTAGAACTACCTGAAGGGGAGTTCTAGCCAGGTGGGGGTTGGTCTCTTCTCCCAGGCACTCAGCAATAGGACAAGGGGGCACGGGCTCGAGCTCTGCCAGGGGAAATTTAAGTTGGAGATCAGAAAAAAATCCTTTCCAGAGAGAGTAATCAGGCATTGGAATGGGCTGCCCAGAGAGGGGGTGGATTCCCCATCCCTGGAGGTTTTTAAACTGAGATTGGATGTGGCACTGAGTGCTATGATCTGGTAAATGGACTGGAGTTGGTCCAAGGATTGGACTTGATGATCTCAGAGGTCTTTTCCAACCCAATCGATTCAGTGATTCTGTGATACTGCCATAAAATCGATTCAGACCCCTCCGCTGGCCCCAGTCTCAGAGTGCGCTGAGTGCCGAGCAGGTGACTGTGCAAAGCTGCCGTCCCGCCGGGCCAGGGCCGCCCCACCCGGCGCAGCTGAGAACACAAACGCGAGTCTCTGCTTTCTCCAGTCACAGAGAGTTGATCAAAGCTTCAGCACACAAACACGTTCAAACTTCTCCCCGTTCCCACACTCTTCTTTCAAAGCCCAGTTTACAGGCTGACATCACCCGGGCCCAGCCGCCCCCCTTCACAGAATCCCAGAAGGGGTGAGGCTGGAAGGGACCACAGAGGGTCACCTGGGCCAACCCCCCCAGCTCAAGCGGGGTCATCCCAGAGCACACGGCACAGCGTTGCGTCCCGTCGGTTCCTGACTATCTCACCTGCCGGAGCCTCCCCACCCTCCCCGGGCAGCCTGTCCCGGTGCAGTCCCCCCCCGGCCCGGGGCCGAGCGCTCCGCCCGCCGTTCCTGGCGCCAGCCCCGCCTCTGCCATCGCGGCCTGGGGAGGGACGTGACACCCGCCCGGCCCGGCCTGGCCCAGGAGCCTCCGCTCTGCCCCGGGCACCGTGACGCCCTGCGCTCCGTGACCTCGGGGCCGCTCCGCCCAATGCGGGCAGGAATCCCCTGCCGGTACTGACCTGACCAGGTCGGTCATGCAGGATCCCACCACCACCACCTCCGCGG
>VWZD01012201.1:77285-107358 GCA_013396695.1 Sakesphorus luctuosus | reverse complement strand
CGCCGCGGGTGGCGGCCCCACCGCCCTCGCACGGGGCGGCTCCGGCTGGGGAGGGAGCGGGGCTTGGCCGCGGCCGGCCCGGAGAGAAATGGGGCGTAGGAAGTTCCACCTGAATACGAGGAAGAGGTTCTCTGCTGCGCGGGTGGCCGCGCACCGGGACAGGCTGCCCGGGGAGGGTGTGGAGTTTCCCTTACTGGAGATACGCAGGAAGCGTCTGGATGCAGTCCTGTGCCATGCGCTCTAGGGTGGCCGTGTCTGAGCAGGGTGGCTGGACCAGGTGATCTACTGTGGTCCCTTCCAACCTGACCCACTCTGGGACTACGAGCGTTCTCCCGTCCCAGGGCTGAGGAGGCTTTGGCTTTCCCCAGAGCTCCGCACGTGCCCCTCGCCGGTCGCGTTCCTTGCCTGTGCTCGGGCACAGCAGCAGGACGTGGTGCTGGGGGTGGGTCCCCTCCTGGCCCCACTCACACCCAGACACTGTTCCTGCCACCCCTCAAATGAAAACCACACAACCAGGTTGCCGACGGCCACGCCAGGAGGGTTAGACAGGAAGCATCCCTTTGCGCCTCCAGGCCTCCATCATAATATTCGCCTTTGCCTTCTTAAAGTCTCACTTTAGCCCACAGTGCCATTGGCAGGAGCGAGCAGAGCATCTCACGTCCGGACCCTGTGCAGTGCCTGGAGCTATGCCTCATCCTCAGGGTTACTGTGAAGCATATGTAACATTAGCCTGAAGTTATTCAGCCAGTTGAATCTAAAAGGATTCAGCCATTAGTTTGTTTGCTTCCTTCAAATGTTTTGTTTTGGGAGGGGAAACAGTCCAGTCAATTTTGTTTTCGTTAATGCCCTTGAGTTTGTTTGTGTTTGGTTTCCAGTACTGTGGGAAACTTAAGCTGGGAGGAAAAAATGTATATGACAGCTGAATCTTAGGAAAATTATACAAATTGTGTTCTGGTTTATAAAGCCCTTTGTTTACAAAACAAATCAGTGAGTTTATTTGAGACCAACCCTTTAAGTATTGTGTATCCAGCTTGTTATATAGAAGGTATTGTGGTTTAAAAAAATGATGCAATAAAATCAGCAGAAGTGCCTAACAGTCATTTATATCTTGTTATGACAATATCTGCAAATTTTACTAACAGAAAGATAAGGAATCTCATTCTGCAGTTTTGTTTTGGGAGGTGCATCTGTCAAGTTGTGATGACCACATGTGTCTCTTAAGCCTCACAATTTCACCCTCATAACACTTACAGTCCCCTTAAAACGTGTTGTTATCAGAACCAGTTCTGAGATCCTGGTGTTTAAGATTGCTAAAAGAATAGCGTGTTTTTCAGTATGTCATGGTTTAAGTTTTTATTTCCATCAGTCCATCTGCCCCCTGCTTCCCTACAGCAGGGCTGGCAGACTGAAGTATGTGCCCTGTTTTAGCCACTCTTGTGCAAAGTGTTCTAGTTTAAATTCATTTTTATTAGCAGTTCAATGTGAGCCATTGGACTTTGCATTGAAAGATGTCAAGTATGGGCTTGTGTTCTCTCAGTCCCTCTGGGGAGGAGTAAGATAGGCAGTAATTTTTGATAGAAAAGTACCAAACAGGAGGTAGGACCTTAAACTGCTGTAGGTGTTTGCAACGCAAACTGAAATTGTTACCATTGTCAATTACAGCAAATCATGTATGTGAAGAGAACACATGGTATGCCAGGGCATGGATACTTAAGTCTTCAGCTTCCTTGCTGCCATAAAATGTAGGAGCCAGTCTATTAAAGATAATTACTATTTTTAGGAAGTTTTACTTTATTAGTCTTTCTGTTTGCCTTAAAGTGCCTGGCTATTGCTTTATTCAGATCTGTTGCAAATAGCAGGACAAACACTTTCTTGAGCTTTGCTTTGTACTATTCTTGTGTGAATGACTTTCATGAGAACAGAATATAAAATTAGTGTTACTCTCAGTTACAGAAAACTATTACTTTGTAGACTATCCATTAGTTACTAACTGATACTTATAAACTGAGTGTGAGAAACAACAGAAAATTACAATTGTTGCCATGAGTTGTTCACACTCTTTATACAACAGTTATTAATACAGTAGCCTATATGCTGCATTTTGTAAGATGTCAATGCAGTGTGTATTGGTGTTTTTCAGTTGAATGGATGTTTCAAAAAATACTTTTTAATGGTCAGAGTTTAAGTATGAGCTCTTCTGTCCCAGTTACTGGTGGCGTGTTTATGTTACCTTCAATCATTTGCAGCCTTATTTTCCAAAACTGCCAAATTTAGTTAATTTTCAGATGAAACTATGACTAAGAACACAAATAAATATGTTAACATTTTAATAGTCTGGTTACCCTCCATTTCTCCCACTTCTCTTACCACAGTCTGTTGTTGTTCACATACTCAAGTCTTTTTGTGGTGCTATAGGTTAAAATGTGTACATGCTCAGTTTCTGCATTTCACCTAAAAAGCAACAGGTTCTTACAGGATGCTAATTTTAGTGGCCTGTCTGATTTATGATAAGGACACCCAATTGCAAGCACTTTTATACATCAGCTTCTTGATCTGTTGTGTGAAGGAAGATGAGGATGCTTTACAAAGACTATGGTGACACCACTGAAAGAGAAGCAGTGTTAGCCTTTAAAAGGCATTTTGAAGTCCTAATGAAATAATGTGAGAGCAATCCTGATTATTGATACACTTGTGCTATTAGAAATTGCATGTGAGAATATGGAAAAATAATCAGACTGTTGGGCCCCCATTGTAATTAATGAAAGCCCCACTGATTTCAGTGGAAGCAGAACAAATGTGGCTTGTCAGTTACAGACCTAATGGAAGTGCCCACAAGAAGGTCTAGGTTGTAAAGTGTGAGTGCACCTCAATTTTATTTCTCTTTTTCAGAGGGATAGAACCTTAATTAGAAGAGCCTAGGACATAATTCTGGGTTTATGTTGATATTGAATACTGCAGAGGTATGAGAAAAAGAACCTACCTGTGCTTATTTTTAATTTATAAACCTGTGCACAGTTCAGTTACTCTACATTCCTAGTCCTTTGCATGCTTAGCTTTTTTTTTTGATGTTTGCAGAATGCATGTGAATTTACATCAGATAAGTAGGATATTTTTTAATTTTATTTTTTTCCTTTGCCATTCCCTTGCAGCTCAAGACAGAAAGAAGGAGGAATATACAAAAATGTCACCTGAAGTTGCCTTGAACAGAATTTCTCCAGCACTCTCGCCCTTCATTTCCAGTGTGGTCAGAAATGGAAAAGTAGGACTGGATGCCACTAATTGTTTACGGATTACAGACTTGAAATCTGGGTGAGTTCCTCATCAAAAAGAATACCCAGCACCTCACAGCTGAGATGGCTTTTCAGAACTGAATTTTATAAGGTTCATGTGCATTTCAGCACTTTGAATGTAGCTGGAGCTGACATACTAGCTATGTTATTTTTTTGTCTTACTACCGTTTTGTAGTTTGGGAGACTTAATTTGTCATATTGTTGGCAATAATAATCTTGTTAAAACACTTTCATTGCTGCCACTTGATAGTGCTGGTTTTCAGCTGTGAGGTAATTATAAACACTGTTCCTGTTGTTTATCACTTGCTTACTTGATCTTCTCTGTAAATTAAAAATAGAAGATATAAATTTGTATGACCTTACCTGTAGGCATGAGTATGCCAAAGCAGAGAAAAAAAGTTACTTCTCCATTATCTGACCTCCCTCAAGTTCAGTACATCAAGTGCCTATAGGGCAAGTGTTTGAAATAGGCCAATCTACTCCTTTTATTTTTAATTCTGGAAGGATTCAGATTAGTTTTCAGGTAGTGATAAAATTCTGGTATTCAGAAAAGATGTACAGAGGGACTTTGGTCTGTAACCTCTCTGAATAGTGCACTGGGAGAGTAAAATGGTTAAAGTATTGGTTCAAGTTTTATTGGTTAAAATGGTTAAAGTTTAGAGATTGTGCAGAGGGAGGAGACTCCCATGGTGGCTGATAAAATAGTACGTAAGATGAGACATGTCATAAATTACTTTATTCTTTTAGAATTGAGCATCTAATGGCACCCATTGATTCAGGTATTTATTTTGATGCTGGAGCTGAGAGCCCAAAATTACTTTTGCTTAAGGTGTCCAAGTCATCTGTTTTGTACAAACTATTGGTTTGTGTACCACTTGGAATGAATGCTAACACAATAGATGTTGAGAACCTCCAGAAATCACTGTTGTTTAAAATTTAGTTCCACTGAAAACTTTATTTAATATGCTTCTGTAGGCTGTTCTATTATGGTTTCATGGAGAGCTTGGAAGGTGCTTGGTTATCATTCCTTTTCAGGAAGGAGGTTTGAATTCTAGGTTTAGCTTGAAAGGAACCATTCCCTCCCTGTGCGATGCTGTGACAGAGTACAGATTCGCTTGTAGGTCTAAGAAGCCGTAACTTTGTTATTAGTGTTGACTGGCTTGACATTTAGGCTTGCAAGTTACGTAAGATGGGCTGAGCAGTTCTACATCTGCTGCTGTCACTTCATGCTAGACCTTGCTTCCTCTTGAACTAGTCTTCTAGAAAGGCTGAGATGGGAGCTGTTGTACATTTTTCCTATTGAAATCTGAGAGAAAGAAATATAAAGACAGTAGAGAGAAAACACAGCTATAGTGGGTGGTGAAAGTTGTTGGGAGGTAAATAAGGGTTTTGATCTGTGCCCAGTGAATGCTTATGCTGCTTGTCTTTAAAATAATACATTGAAGCAATAAAAAGCAGTGTTTTCTAGCTGACTCTTTTCAGTGGTACTTTTAAAAGGTGTCTAACATTTTTGGCCAGTGATCTTACCCAGAAAAATCTTTCTTTGTTAAATCTCAAATGTTTTCCAAGACTTTATTCTTTGAAAAACTAAAAACTTGTCACCAGCTGCACCTGTCACCCAAACCCAGTGATTGGAATTGTGTAGTAACTGTGTTGAATGTTCACACAACTGTGGCATCTGACAGAGGTTGTCTTCTATCTTGTTTAAATATGTAGTCTCAGCTATATACATATGTTAGAAATATTGTTTTTTCTTGTTCTGAAAGATAGGAATAAAGCTAGTTTTTGTGTTGGGGCTTTGTTTGGCTTGAGATTATTAGAAGGTGGAGTTGGGATAATCGATATTCTACATTTAGTTGAGAATTACTTTTTAAGTTTTTGGGTTTTTTTTACAACTAAGTTAGTTAAAAGCATTATTTTATGCAGGATTATTAGCAATTGCTTGAATTTCTTTGAAATGTAAATTTCAGGCATGTGTGTTTTTAGGAAAGATTTTTGTTTGTTAGAAATAATTTATTGTTAGTTTATTTATATGAGAAAATTTGAATTTGTGCATCACTGTGGAAATACAAAGTTCTTGTGATCTAGTGCTTTATGATGTTGCTGAACAGGTAAATAGTGTAAAATTAATTAAGATGGATGTCTCACAGTATTATAGGAAAATCCTTTCCATAACTGAAGATGTAGTTGCGTGGTTCTTAACCTTTGATACAGGAGCCTTTGATACTTTACAGGCTGTTTCTGAGAGTTCCGTGTCAGTTGATAAAATAGCAAGTTCCCCAACCCTGTGTTGTCAGTAGATTGAAATTTGCTCCTGGATCCTGCCTCTAAAGGAAAACTTTTCACAGGTCTCTGAGAGCTCAGAAATGGTTAGAAGACTGTCTAGTCTTCTCCCATGCCCTTGCATCCTGTGATTATCCAAATCCTGTATACTTTCAGTTTCATTAAGCTTTTTTAAAACGGGAAAATGACAGTGCAGATGAAATAGACAGCAGAGGTAAATGTAGGTGATACCCACATGAAGAAACAGAAGTGTGAGGCTATAGAAGTTGGACATAAACACAGAAGTTGAACAGGAGGAAAATGAGGACAAGCATTGTTAGAGAAATGGGGATGAGATGCAGAACATTAATCGCAACACTCCCTTTAGTTTCTAAGGGTTGAAATCAGGCTTTAAACTAATAAAATGAGAAAGTGGTGTTAGATTAAATGTTTGAAGTCAAATAAAAGGCAGTTCTCAGTCTCATATGAGTATGACCATTTTGGAAGTACTATTGGTTCAGAAACTTTGCTTATGAATAGCGATTGTACATTTATTGACACATGAAAGGAGTTGTACACACCCTAGTCTAGGCTGTAAAGAGTAGATTGAATTTATTACAGAATGTGCAACCATTTTATGCTTTAACTGGTAGATTGTGTGGAGGACCTTCAAGAATAAATAAATAAATACAATTTTACTGTAACATTTAAAATGTTAAAATATGTAAGGTAATCATCTCAATAGCTATTAACTTTGAAAATATAACCATCTCTAAGCTTATGGGTCAAGGACCTGCCAGCTACACAGCTGCCCCATAGTCATGTACCACACTGTTATTCTTACAGAAAATCAGGAGGTACTGTAGTCACACCCCTTCCCTGACAAACCAGTACTTTACAATGTGTAACAGAACAAAATGTCCAGGTGGAAGATCCATCCGCTCTCATTTCAAAAGTTTTAGAAACTGGGGCTGTGGTTAACAAGGAATAATGGCGACATATGAATAGGGTAGTATCTCTAAGGCCTTGTCCATCCAGAACCTTAGTCTGCACATTCTCAAAAGTGGAGAGAATTCCCTTTTTGTTTCACCAGTACAAGGCCAAGTTCCAGATTTTATCCTATCATGTCAGTTGATTTTGATTTGTAAATGGCAAACACAGAAAATCTTTAATTTTTTCAAAAGTCAATCCATATGCCCAATGGTTTTATTAAGGAACTTGTTTTGCACTTTTTCTGACTTATTGCTGACGGTGACAAGTTAGTTTTGTTGTGTTTTATGAACTGTATTAAAGAGCTGATGTTAGATTAAGAGTATGAAGTATGATGATATGTTAATTTGCTTTGCTTGCAAATGTGGGAAGGAAATATGTCCTAGTAAGGAAATCCTATTGTTTTGCAGTCTTTGAGTATGTAAATGTTTTATAATAATATGTTATGGTTCCAAAATGTCTGTGTGTTTTACAAACTTATTAGGCAGTACCAGTCTCCTCAGACACTTACATACATTTACATCTGTGAGTAGGACATTCAGGACCAAGTAGTATTTACAGGACTTATGTGGCCACTGCTGATGCAGAGTGAGTGAGAACTGTGAGTACCCCTGAGCTGAATTCAGCAATATGGCATGAAAAGAAAAAAGCAAACTATTCAACAGAAATAATAATGAAAAGTTAGGTGGACAAGTCTCCTTGGAAAAAGGGCTCCACAGTGAACAAAGGTAGAACTGGAGTGTTAAGGTGCCTCTGAAATATAGCCCCTTTAGCAGCATTGATTCTGGCGATAAGGAAACCCTGGCAGGCATCTCTGTTGCATTAATAAAAGACGTTCTTTGAGATGACAGAGTGGATCAAAGCATTTTTAACTCTTGCATAGGATATTACTTTGTTCTAGACCCAAAGAAAATACTGCTGCCAATTGAGTCAATGCCATATATTGTATCATTCAGTTAATCTCCACTGGTGTCTCTTTGAAATAATGACCCATCTTAATTAGATAGTAAAATCTACTCATAACCAACTGACTTGTGGCTGAGGCATTTTTCTTAGCATTTACACACATAATCATGGGAAAGATGTTGAATAGGGAGAAGTGATTATTATGTAGATTCAGAAATAGAAGACATTTTCCTATGTGAAGGGTGTTTAATTGTTGTATAATGTAGAATCCAGTTATTTAAGAGACTGCTGCTTTTCCTATGGTGACTTACAAGATGAAAAACATCGTTGTGGTGGTCATTGCCTTTGAGAACTCTTTTTTTCCCCTACAGCTGTTCATCAGGGCCCATGCTTGAGCTTCAAATTATGCTGCAAGCCTATTCGTACTCAACAAACTTGATTTTGTTTTTTAAATTACTTTGATGTGTTCCACCAGGCAACATTTCAAAATGAATACAGTGATTTAAAGCTGCATATGTTAAGATTTCTATTTTTTTTTTAGATATCCGCTCAACAAAATTTTAAATTCCATACTTTTTGGTTATACTTATTCCATACTTTTGAGGAGATTAATTGTGAAATTTGTATATAACTGATTTGTAGTAAACCATTTTGATGTTAATATTCTGTTCTTTGTACCTGTCTCATTTGCTATTGATTTCTGTCTCTCCGCTTGATACTGAACTATGTGTACAATTAATTATGTTCGTGAAATAAACCTGTATGAAGAGTGGCCAAAACAATGTAATTCTATCTGGAGTTTATTTTAACATATGAATTTGCTATCAAGATATAATAAGGTATTTATAATTTTATTGCCCTGCTTCCTAGTGAGCAGTGATGATTTACTTTTTTGTGTTATCAAGCAGACTGCAATATGCTTTGGTATTTCCCTTTCTTTTGGGCATTTCCCTTTTTAAAGTAAATATGCATTTTTATTTGTGTATTTCGGGAAATAATGTTGGTTTTAGCTGTGAAATGCTATTACAATACTGGAGCAGTTATTTAAAGCTTTTGCTTGATCTTTTGCTTTCAATTAATTTAAGTTGAAAGATTCTACCTCAGTTGCTTGAGGAAGGTTCACATCCATTATTCACATTGGTGTCTGTAAGTAGGTTTTTTAACATAGATTTTGCTTATGTATCAAGTTAAATGAATCTGACTGTTCTGAAAATAATTACTGTGAAAGGCTGTTTTAAAAAATAATTGTGTTTTGCTTAAAATGTGTGCTTGAAAGGATGTGGCAGTTCCCAGCAATACGGTCTCATGAGTCCTCTAGTCCTTAGCCATATTGGATGTCCTAAACTTTGTCACAGAGTAGGTTGTTTCACTCCAGTTTCTGATAACAAATATATTCCTTCACTGCACAGAATCTTACTACTAGAAGCTTGCAATTCGAATAAAATTTGAAAGGGTGAATCTCTGATGGGATAGTTGGTGAGAGTTGGTGCTGTGGAGCAGCACTTGGAATTCCAAACAGCAGTTTTTCTGTGCTGGTCCAAGAAGACTGACTGTCCCCAAAGTTGAGAAAACAAAGGCAAAATGTCTGTCAGATAAAAGATCTAAGTGTACAGCATACATTTGATAGTCGTTTTGTAAATATTCCCCACAAAGTCTGACATTCTTTTTATACCAGTTTTAAACAAGGTGCTTGAAGTATTTCACAAAAAGCATATATTTGTCAGTTTCAAGTGCTGTGAGGAAATAAAGGGATTTTAAAAAGTAAAGGTAGCATTAGATCATTGTGGTAACTTAGGCTCTCGTCTGAAAGACTACCTATATTTTCCTGAGATACATGCAATTTAAATACTGCACAATGTGTCTTTGCTGATATTTTTAAACAGGGACAGTGAGTAACTTCCTCTTGTCTGACCTGGAAAAGAGTGAATGTCCTGGCTACCAGTTTTATGCCTCAATAAAAGTGACAAGAAACTATTTTTGTACAGGTGGTAACTGTTTCTTTTCTAATTTGTTTAAAGAGAGCATCACATGGTGTAGAACTAATAAGTGTGCCAAATGCTGTTGGAAAGATGTACCTTAGCAAGGTGTTTAAATGTGTGGGTTTGCTATCTGTTTCTTGGAAGTTCATTGAATGCTTCTTAAAAACTGGGCTTATGTTGTTGCAGTTCTTTCTGCTGTTGCAATGGATGTCTGTCTTATTTCTTTGTATTGTGTGTCACTGCAGGAGAAAAAATTCCTAAGACTTATTTGTTTGTTGTAAAGACAACTAAAACTAATAATTGGTGCCTGGTCCAGTTTCTTCTTTTCCAAATCCTTGCATCACACACACTGTTTAATGTGATCTGGACAGACCAAGATGCATAACGTACATCTGCATAACATGCATCTTGGGGGCATATTACATTTCACCAGAAGATAACAGCTGGCTTTTAATTTCACATTCTTCTGCTTAGTAGACAAGTATTTATTGCTGGGTAGTTGGCTGGTAAATTCTTGGAGTCTTACATATGCAGAGATACTTCTTGTATGCCTGACTCTCATATATATGCATACATGGCATAACATTAAATAGCTAATATACACTTGTGATAATGCTGAAGCAAAATATTAAAATGTTTTGGGTTTGGAGGCATTGTCTGGTGGGTTTAGGGGCTTCGGAAGCATAGGAGATTATCAGAGGCTTCATCTTGACAGAATGGAATGCAACAGTGTTGAAGATCTCATTCTGCCACAGTTACTTTACAGCCTACAGAAATCCATGGCAATACTTGTATAAACTAATTCTGAACTCCTTCTGTGAGTCAGTGATAATGAAGGAAGCAAACCATTAATTTTTTAAAACAGTATCTGTACACTATTTCCTAGTTACACAGTCATTCTATAACAGTGTGGGGAATAAAAAACTGTACAGGTCTTTTCTTCTAATGCATTGATCACAATATAACTCTGTGTAAAAAAATTGAAAGGCAAGTTTTATTGTTGTGAGAGTATCTTTTGTTGGCAAAGGGGCAGTCCCAGTGTAAAGGAGAGCACTCTGGACTCTGAATCCCAAGGACTTGAGTTCCAGTCTCAGTGGGGACCGTCCCCTGGCAGTTCAATGCCTCCCTGCCATCCCATCCCATCACATCTCGGATGCTCAGCAGGGTCAGCCCCGGTTAGTACCGGGTGCTGTGACAGTCCCGAGGACTTCACTGTCACTGTCCAAGCTCGCTCGGCCGTGGTAGATGGACCTCAGGACTTAAACGGTGGGGCCAGTTCTGCGCACGCTGTGCCTGACCTAAAAAATCCACTGTGCAGGCTGGAAGGGCACACCCACGTGGGGAGAGCCCTGCCCAAATCTGCGTTCATAAAGTCTGGCCATACACATCTTTTGCTGGCACTTAGGCTGACAGCTCGCTATTGCTCCTCTTTTAAATGGACCCTCATGAACAGCTTTGGAACCTCATGAACCATCAGTCATGGTGCTCTTTCTTCTGGCTAAAGGAAGGAATGTGTCTGACTGTTGGGATAACTCTGTCCATCACTGAATTTGCGGTGTGCATTTAATGCCTCAGATTCGACTGGAAACAGACCAGCAGCACCAATGCAGTGTTGTGCCTGAGCTATTTTAGTCCGTTTCTTGAGATCCTGAGCTTAGGCATTTACATGGCACTGCACTGCTCAGCACAGACATACCCTGAAGCAACTCTTCTCTAACTAAGTGAGCCTCTGAAAGGAATACTGAGAGCTCTGGTTTGCTCTTGAAGTTGATGGTATTATTGAAGATACTAAATTTGGTCCATAATGTAAAGGTAAACCTCTTAACTAATCCATAGAAAAGTGAAAGTTGATAAAAAGGAACATACTCAGTTTGTCTTTCCTGAGAGAACGGAATTGTTGTGTCTGAGGCAAACCACTCCACACTGTAGGCCACAGGTTCTTTTCTTTGTAAGCTCTGGTATATGGCTGAAAGAAGAAAATTAGACCACTAGGACTGAGTATTTTTAATATTGTAAGATAAAAGAATTCTAATGAAATTGAGTTACATAAAGGAAATTGCCGAATTCCATTGTGGTAAAGAGACAAAAAAAGTCAAATATAAACCCCTCTAAACTTATATTTTTCTAAAAAAAATATAAACCCCAGATTCCTGTGCATCACTGAAGTAATATTTTTAAGCCAAAAATATGTCAGAGTACTGGTTGCTCTGTTTTAGATGGTCAGTTCTTTTTTCAACAGAAAAACTTTTTAGATTGTCCTTGTTTATAGTAAGAGTAAGACAAGGAGAGGTGAGGGGTTCTTGAGCCAGATTTCCTGGAGAAAATGTAACATGCAGCTAAGTGGGGCTTGTTTTCTGCAGGTGCAGTTCTAGAGTGGTCTGTTGTAATTCTAACTATGATTTTTCTTTTTCTTCAGTCTTTTTAGTCTGTTGCATATCTTTAATGTTGTAATTGATATAAAATAATGCTAGAAATAGAAGAACTACTGATATGTTTATTCAGGTTTTATCTTTTCATAGGCTTTCTGCTGTGTCTCCAGTTTTGTAGCATTTTATATAAATATGCACAATTTGAAGTTGTCCTTTTGAATGTGTGTGCAACTGCAAGCTATGGAATTATATTCTAAATTTGGTGATCATTCCTTCACCTGAGTTTCATATTCAAAGAACCTAATTCATGGTTGTATTAACATAAACTTCTGAGAGAATGTAAGATTAGGAAATCCAATAATTAGAGATTTGTGACCAGAAAGCTCTGAAACTCTGCAATTGGAAGCAAACTTTAAAAAGGAAATGTGAAAAGACATAGGATCACCAGACCCCTCGTAATATGTAGAGAATCATAGAATGGTTTGGGTTGGAAGGTCATCACCTTAAAAGTCATCAAGTTCCAACCCCCTACCATGGGCAGGGATTCCACCCATCTATTGTTTAGTTAGTTTGTTAAAGATGGAAAATATATAAATGTGGACTATGCTTTCAGTCCCTGTGGTTTTTTCTTGATACCAATCCATTGTATTTTCCGATAAACTGAACAGTTCCGTGGTATGAAATAAATTACTTTGAAAATAGGCTGGGAGTCCTCGTGGTTACTACAGCCAATGCTGAGAGCAATGCTCAAGGACTTATTAAAGCTGATGTTTATAAAATCTCAGCCTTTGTGACTTCTCTGTGAGTATGCTCTTTCTGTGAACACCGAAAGGATATGAAACTCAAGGTGGTTGACTGTAATTTTATACTTGGTGAAGAATGGTTCTCTTTTAGAGTAATCCAAAAGTAAAAATGTTCCGTCTGATTTTTCTTTTTAATTCAGAAATTGAATTCACATTAATGAACAGTAGAAACAGAACATATGACCTTATTAGGTTTTAACTCATTGCAGAATAATAGATAATCAAATGGCAGTTGTGAAAATATGAAACAGGATTTGAATCTGTCAGGAGGGAAGGGAGATGAAGTAAATCCAAAGGATGCATCTGCCACTTACACTCTTCTCTAAAAATTTACTTATGAGTTCCAAGGCTTTGGGGTGCAGCTGGTCTTACAGTATAATGAAGTAGTGACTTTTTCTTATCTGAATGTGTGACAGAAGGGTAGTTGGTGATACTGTGAATTCACTAGTTTATTTACCCAAACATACTCTACTGGAGTACATGTTATTAGCATTATCACATTGCAATTGTCTTTACTTCTGTGCTTTTTTTGATCATTCCTTCATTAAAATTTCCATTTCGTGTTTCTAATTTATTCTTTTGGGGAGTGTGTGTGCACCATGTGTAGTTTTTAAAAAGAATTATATGCAATTATGAGTATAAAAGATCTTGCTTACAAAGGAAATCAGTTTGATTATCAACAATGTTTCTAAAGCATGATTCTAAAATATGTTTCGTTGAAAACTTTCCTTTGTCAATTCTTAATAATTTTTCTTAATTAATATTATAATTAGCTCTGTGAGGCCCAATAATAATGAGCTCCCACCCTAAACTATAGGGATTCTATGAATGGACATTTTTTGAGATAGTCTGTTCTTCAGAGCTATTCATTCAAGTACACTTACAAGTATAATAGATGTAGTGCTTCATGTTTCGCTTTGTGGTGGTCCTTTCCAACATGCCCTGCTGTGGTGACTGGAAAGGAGCTATTCTAAACCCAGCCTTCAGAGGCTGAA
This sequence comes from Sakesphorus luctuosus, assembly GCA_013396695.1. Classification (NCBI taxonomy): domain Eukaryota; kingdom Metazoa; phylum Chordata; class Aves; order Passeriformes; family Thamnophilidae; genus Sakesphorus; species Sakesphorus luctuosus. The sequence continues at coordinate 93,764 of VWZD01012201.1, read as the reverse complement.
TGAACAGGAAGTTTGACACAAAAGAAATCAGAGTCATGTGGGGTTTGTATGTATTTTAATTTAATATTGGGGGTGATCCCGTGGTGTAATGGAATCCCAAGGACCTGAGTTCCAGTCTCAGTGGGACCGTCCCCTGGCAGTTCAATGCCTCCCTGCCATCCCATCCCGTCACATCTCGGATGCTCGGCAGGGTCAGCCCCAGTTAGTACCGGGTGCTGGGACAGTCCCAAGGACTTCCCTGTCACTGTCCAAGCTCGCTCGGCCGTGGCAGAGGGACCTCAGGACTTAAACAGTGGGCCCAGTTCTGCACACGCTGTGCCTGACCTAAAAAATCCCCTGCACAGGCTGGAAGGGCACACCCACGTGGGGAGAGCCCTGCCCAAATCTGCATTCGCGATGTCTGGCCATACATACATACATACAATTTAATATAGAAGTTATCTGAGATTATTTCAAAATGTATGTATATGTATGTGCCCTTCCTCTGTTTCCTTTATAGACACTGGACGGAACATCTACCTCCAGCAGAGGCAGCTGTACTTTCAGAGATCGCAGAATGCTTACCACAAGATTGGGGCATCTCTGAATGAGATTTGCAGTTCTAGATGAAGTCCCAGAGCTCTCTCCACCTGTGACATCTGCTTTGGCAAACTGTCACTCATATTATGAAAATCTACATCTTCTGTTACTGTACAGCTGCTGTATTTGTTTTACTGCTGGTAGTAGTCACTAGATGTTTTTGTGTTTTTAGAGAAAACAGGTTGCTGGCAGCTGAATTGATTTTAAATAGTTATTTGAACTTTACTTTAAAAGAATGCAAATCTGCCTATGAGTACAGAAGGGAAGTGAGGGGTTGTTTTTCTATGGTGTATGTTCTGCCTGTTTTCTAAAAGTTCCAGTTCGTGTGATGAACTTCATACAAGAAAACTTAAATGTATGTAAAGGAAAATCAGCACTTACAGTAGGTGAAGGTTTTATTGAGGTTATTATTGACATATCTGGAGACACCTTGGAATTTCCCACATGATAACTATGGATTGTTGTAGTTACAGAATATCATCTGTACTAACAGGATTCAAAACCAACAATATCATCTGTGTGCAATACCAAAAGTAAACATTGTCTATGGTTTATACTAAGTTTGAAGAAACCAGCTAGGGTACAGGTGAGTTTTGTAAAAACAATGGGTTTAGCTGTTGGAAAGTTCTTTGAATAATTACCAATTGACTTTCAGAGTTTAATATTTTAATTAAAAGATGCATGTAAGTAATGATCACTGTAAATGTAACTGGAGTTTTATTTCCCAAAAGCAGTGGTGGTGTCTTTTAACTGCGAGTTCCTCTCTCTCATATGTGTGATACATATGTCTATATAAAGAAGGGGAGCTGAATATGAAAATTGGTTGACTAGACTATCTCTCCCATTTCAAATTTTGCCTGATTGACAGAATTTTAGTTGGATCTGTTTCTTTTCAGCAGCAGCTGCTCAGTACTCTTCTTGTGTATTTGCAGGTTTCTGGGAGCCTCTTAAGCTTTGTGCAGGGCTGCAGGGAGCTGCAGCACCATACAGGTTTTCACCATCAGTGTCAACTCTCTCAAATGTGACTTTCACCATTTTTCTGTTTCCTAATCCTTGCAAAAAAACCTGTCACCTGCTGACCTTCCTTCTACTCTCCTCCCCCCTCCACTTTAATTTTTCTTAATGCCTCTGTACATGACTTACCCATCTGTTGTGAATTCTGCAATTAATTCTTAATTAAATGGGATGAAATACTGTGTCTTCAAAGAACACTGGAGCAGATTTCCATCTACAAAAATTGGAGGAAAAATTGGAGGAAAGAGGAATCTGTAGGCATTGGCAAAGGCTATTCTTCTGGAGTTGAAGGTGTTTTTCTTAACAAATGCCACATCAGAGTTTTGGGTGGAGTTTTGAGTTACTGCTTCTTATTAGTAACAAATGATTAACCTGTCTTTGCCTCTGAGTTATATTTGACTTCTACTGAAAAAACCTTCAGCCTCTAAACCTCTGAATGAACTGTCTCATCATTGCTAAAATAATACTCATTCATCTTTGGTCTCTTTTATTATGAGAGGAACCTGACCTCCTTTTTCCCTAACAGTATCTTTACATGATGCATATAGGAGCAACTTGAGGCGGTCCCATGGTGTAAAGGAGAGCACTCTGGACTCTGAATCCCAAGGACCTGAGTTCGAGTCTCAGTGGGACCGTCCCCTGGCAGTTCAATGCCTCCCTGCCATCCCATCCCGTCACATCTCGGATGCTCAGCAGGGTCAGCCCCGCTTAGTACCGGATGCTGTGACAGTCCCGAGGACTTCGCTGTCACTGTCCAAGCTCTCTCGGCCATGGCAGATGGACCTTACGACTTAAATGGTGTGGCCAGTTCTGTGCACGCTGTGCCTGACCTAAAAAATCCACTGTGCAGGCTGGAAGGGCACACCCACGTGGCGAGAGCCCTGCCCAAGTCTGCATTTGCCAAGTCTGACCATACACAGGAGCAACTGGAAATGTATCCTAGATATATTGTGGAGGGTTGGGAATACAACCAGTGGTCAATACTGACTTTGTGGTGTTGCTCTTTATTTCTGTGTGTGTGTTGTTTTTAGTAGTGTTCTCACTGGGGTGTCTCTCATGTGATGTGAAGCCTTCTTGGCTCTTACACCAACGGCCTGGTGAGCAAAAAGAAGTTGTCTGTTATCGAAAAAAGTACTGATCCTCCAGAGCAGCAAGAATAGCAGCCTAAGCACCATGAGATTAAAGAAACTTTTGCAGCTCTGACTATTCTGGTTAGATAATCTCAATATTAAATTATATAGGCTACAACTTTTAGTCTAATTTTACTTTGCTATTGTACAGTAAATTCACTGAAGATTTGTCTTTAAATAGTAAAAGCAGTAAAGCTTCTGCATGATCTACAAAGGAAGAATGGCTAAACACATTGCATACTTCTTAATCGGGGAATTTGATAGTCATCGAAGAAATCTGACATGACTATTGGGCTTTACACCTATACCACAATAAAAAAAAGAAGAAATAAAAAGGAGATTGCTCATTTTTCAGTAGAGCTGTTGTCCTGATGGCATTTCTGGATGTTTGCTATGGGTTTATATGGTTGTAAGCTGTAGATTGTAGGAGTGGTATAAAAAACAAACCTTACTGGAATTGTGGGATATAAAGAGGTGGATTTGGAGAGGGTTGTTGATGGGTTTGTTTGTTCTTTTAAAGTCTTTGGATAGAATAACCACTCATCTCTTGACTTTAAGGATTATGGTGGTAAACACTTGTACTCTGGTTTCATTATGACCCTTTCAGTTGGCATAGAACATAATTTCAGATAAGATCTTACCAGAATCCAAATAATGAAAACTGATTGTCTTGGGAACACTTTCCAGTGATGGTTTTAGAAGACTAGTTGATAGGAAGATCGTGTTGAAACCTAGAGTTATCAGAGTCCTCCTCATCACTGTGGCTTCAGACCTGTAAAATACCAAACTGGCTTTGTTTTTTAGCTTAAACAATAAACAGAAGAAGTGTCAATTCAACAAAATAGTTAATCACAAATACTTTGGTATAAGAAAAAACCTTGCTGTTAAACTCAGATATAATTGCATTGCTAACTGGGGAGGAAATAATTTTGAAAAAAAATACCTTGTGCTATACGTATCATTATAGGCTGATGCTTTATTGCAAGCAGCCAAACTGAGTGACTTTCCTGATTTTTTTTTAATAATTTCTGCTTTCCTTTTGTGAGTAGTAAAGAATTCTGAACCCTTCTAACTAAGCATGTGGTACTGACAGTGACTTTTTCTTTAAATAAGAGCTGGTTTAGGTTTATTTACTGTGTGTCCTAGCCCAGCAGGTGGGACCAGTTTATGACTCTGTGGGTGTGATCAAAGCTGTGTATCATACACCCTCTATTCATTTCCCAAGAGTTGTTAACAATGGACCATTTGCAGCAGCTGCCCAGGGCACACCCAGCTACTCAGGATGTGAGCTGGGTGTGAAAGACTCCTGTGAGATAAGAGCTGTGATAATTCCCCTTCGGGGAGTCATTAGCACCTCCACACCCAGCCTGAGGGTGCTAATGGGCCATCAAGAATTCCAAAATACCTCATGACTCACAGAGTCAGATGACCCATTGTGTAACTCCCCATCCTGGGGTGGGGACTGGGTGCTCCCACCTGGACCTGAGGATACATAATCTGGGGTTTGAAGACCTCAGGAACCACTCCTCAGACCAGAGGAGGACCAGAACCTCGACAGAAGGTCACCACTCTCAGTTGGACTGCGAACACCACTCTTCACCAGCCTGTAGCCATCATCTGCACCAACAGGTTTTTTTATCTCCTTTTGCTTTGGACTTGGGGGAACCACGTGGGGCTCAGCACAGGGGCTAACAAACCCCTTTGTGTTTGTGCCCCAGGACACTGGGTTATACTGCTGGGTTTTGTGGGTTAAAAGTAATTTCTCTTTGTGTCATTGTATTTATTGTAATTTTTAAATTATTTTTGTTAAATTGTAACTCTGGTTTATAATCTCTTTTGAGCTGGATTAATTTCTCCTGCTTGTTTACCTTTCACAGTGTGCTGGTTTACCTTTAAATCAGCACACTGTGAAAGAAAGCTTTTCCCAATAGGTCACAAACAATCCCAACTGTAAGACGTATCACACACTCAACAACTTGTCTCCTGCTTGGAATACTTATTCCATAGGGATTTAATGTATCTTAACTCAAGTTCAATCTACTGTATTTGCTCAAGGAATTTAGCTAAAATCTGCTGTGAAAGAGAACAGTATTCAGCTGTGGTTGCTTGCATGCTCCGTTCCATCCAGCAGTTTCCAACTGTAAGTCTCAGCACAGTCCCTTTGAATAGGGCAACGTGATTTTAAGTGACACGCTCACAAATATTCCTTTGTCCCGGAAACTCAGGTTGATGATTCTTTGATATTTTAGTGGGGAAACCATTGTGGGAGATCTTGTGATACAGCATTAATCATCTTATGAAGATTAAGACATATCACTGCTCTGAGCATCAGAGCATTAATTCTTGCTTCTGTGGCTTTCCTGTGTAAAATGTCGATTATTTAGATGAAGAGATGCAAACCACTGCAATATTTTTCCATGAATAAAGAAGAAGATAACACACCCATATATCATGAGATGGAGTCAGCTTCTGAAATTAGTTTTCAACACCAGGTATTACTGTTCTATCTGTTAATTCCCTGTGAAGAGAGGACAACAAATAATCTTTAAAGACTGTGTTACGAGTAATTCCTTTTCAAGTGTAACTTTTGTATGGACCACATTAAGTGAAAGGATCACATTTCCAAAAGACAAAAGTCTTACATTTTGGAGAAGATAAAGGTCATGTTTCTGGGTCAGATATGGGTAATTATAAGAGGCTCTCTGTGTTAAGGAAATTGCCAAGATGGAGATTATGTCAGTAGCCATTACTTGTGCCCTTCTGTTGAAACAGGGTCACACATAGACTACTACGTGAACCAAAGTTTTGATTTGCGTTAGGAGTTTTCTTCTTTTACTGTTTATACTAGAAAGAAGCTGCCTCCTTTCAGATGGATGTGTGTAGGATTTCTGCTTGGTTGCTCAGCCTGTTGCAATTATTGAAGTCTCTTGTGCAGCCCAACCAGAGCAATTTGGGGAAGAAAAAAAATAAAAGACTGTGAATACTGTCACTTTCCATCACTTCTAGACCAGTAAAATTAAAAACATCTCTAGTGCAATATAGCAATATAGGAAAAGTACTTAGTATTGCTTTTAGGGACATTTACCATTAAATCGGGCTTTTATTTTAATGTCATAGAATATTATACTTTAAGTATTTCCAAATGGCCCATTGTGCTAAAAGGAAAGATTGTAGGGTATTTGCAGGATCAGAAATTTTTGTCTGTTGAAAAGCTAACAACAGTGTAATTTTGATAGCATTTGAGAAATATGTCTCAGATTGTGACCTGTGATACTTTGAAAGGAAATTTCATTAAGTATTAATTGCTGTTGCAGAGATACTTTAGAACTTGGAAAGGATTTTTTATGTTGTGCTTTTTTTTGGTTTTTCAATACGCTTCCTAGAATTGGTCTTATATGTGTTGTAAGCCATAGACATTATTTGGAAGTAGATAATAATATCTATATAGCTGTTAAATTCATCCACAGCTGTTAAAACACATTCATAACGGGCACTCCCATTTTACTGTTCTCACCTACTAAAAAAATCACAGCTTGGAAAAAAATTACCTTCTCTTGTTTCTGTTGCACGAGAGATCCAGTCTTTCATATCCTCGAAATGATTTACTCCCAGGGAGGCTGGGGATGCTTACTGTTTTTGCTAAGCCCTACCTAGATGTAATTTAAAAATAAGTAGCACAGACCATGAAATAAAAACAACTATTAAATAAAAACAGTTTTCAGCTCTGTCCCTGTTGCCCTGCATGCTGAGTTCCCTTTCACATTTGCGTCTTCGGCAGGTTTCATAAACGTCATTTCTTTTCCACCATCAGTCTTTCAATAAAATGCGAAGTAGTATTCCAGCAAAAGAAAATCAAGTCACAGTGCATTCTTCCTGCATGAAGCAAGATGTGAACTAATCTTTTCTGAAACTTGCTTTCCATTCTAGTCTGTGCTTTTCTGATAGTAGTTATATCTCAGTTATCATTCTGTAGATTGTTTTGCATGTACTCTCCGCAAGAAGTTGCAAAAACTTTTCTAAAGTGAAGATAGGATATGTTTCTTCCCTTTTATTTGAAAGGACAGTTACATAATTTCTGTAATGATACTGAAAATTGTGGCATATTCTTGAATCAGTGTAGGCTGTTTCCTGCATCTGGCTCTTAATTGCATCTGTCTGAGATTCTAGGTGCACGTAAGTGGCTTATTTATGTTTTCTAATACTTTTGTGGAAACTTCATTAAGTTAATTGATTTGTAGTTCTATGGTTGCTTCTTTTTGATGGAGATATGCCTTGGGACAAATTTGAGTAAACAGTAAATGTAGCTCACTGAGTAAAAACAATGTGAAGTTAGTGCACATGGTTTCCTCAACTTCCAGGTGGAAAGAGTAAAAGAGACTATAGAGCCAGCATCTGGGAGGAATGGCCCTCTGAACCATTTCGAGTATGTGAGAGAGAATTGAGATTGCTCAGTTTGCCCCGATGCCTCTTGCACACTAAGACAGATAGAGCTGCAGCAGTTACTGTGTTGTTTCCAAAGGTAGGGTCCAAATTTTTTTAATTTTCTGGCCTACCCATCTTTGCTTTTGGCTGTGTGTATGGCCCAGTTTTTATTTTGTTATATAGTCAGTGGTGTGTATTAAGAGTTTTACCATTGATTTGATACACAAGTTTAGGCAAGTTATTTTACCTTTGTCTACCTTCTTCACAGTTTTTTTCCCCAGAGTTGGCCAGCATGGCTTTGAGCTTTAAGTGGCTTGCAACAGCTGTGCTGGGTCTCTAAAAAGTTCTCAGGCTGGCAAGAAGATTTCAGCGTTATCAGGATCCCCAGAAACATAAAGCAATGAACTTCTAAGAGCTTCCAGAATTTTTACTCCTGAGACCTGTGGTATGCACAGCAACATACAGTGGTGAAAGCTGCAGGGACCGTTCGTGCCAGGGAAACGATTTGTGTCCCTGCTTCTCCATTTGCACCTGAGATTTTACTTGGTGTTGTTTTTGTGTGTGTGCGTGCGCAAATATTTTGGTACATGATCTAAAAGGTTTCAAAAAGTTGGTCATCTCTGGCCCAGGCACTAAACAGTTTTTCAGTGACTTTTCTATTCATAAAATACTCTCTTATCCCCATGAGGCTGAACTGCTCTTCTGGTGCTCCAGATAAGCAGGAGAGTCACAGATCATGAATGTACGTAGCATCAGATACCCGATTATGAAACTTGCTCACCTGAAGGCTACTGTGAGACTTTTCTACAAGGGAAAGCATTAATATTATAATAGTTAAAAAATTAGTAAATGGTGTATTAAAATTAAGATTTCTCCCACTTATATGGGTGGCAGGGATATGGAGAATGCTACTGTGACACAGAGCCGTGACCTGCAAAACCATATACAAAGTAAAGAACTTGATGACTTTGAATGACCAATTGATACCATTCTAATAACACACTCAAACCAGAGCATTTTATGTATGTGTTTCCTTTATAAAATAGGAGGCAGTTGGCACAGATCCTTAAATTTCTGATGCTGTTGTGAGAACTGTTGATCAAAAGAGGATGGGCCTCCTGCATCTTTCCCACCTTTTCTTCTTTCCCAGAATCATAAGGATGATGAGTATTTTTAGTAGTCATAACATTTTTACTATCAGTCATTTGTATCCTGTAGAATAATGTTAGTGTTTGCTACCATCTGTAACTGCTTAGCACATTCTTCTCTTCATTTTCAGCTGTACGTCTTTGACCCCTGGGCCCAGCTGTGATCGGTTTAAGCTACATATCCCTTATGCTGGAGAAACACTCAAATGTAAGTTAAAAAATACTGCTGTTGCATCTTGGCCTTTTTTTCAGTGTTTTGTATCTTGTGAAGTTTTCCAGTGTGTCTGTCTAACTTTATGAGTTTTGAGATACCTGTGTTTTTTCTCTTAAAGCTTCAGCTCCAAGAACTCAGAACTATGAAGAATATCTAATATTTAAGATAAGTTTACAGTCTTCCATGATACTACAATTTTGGAAAAAAATGAGTTCTAAAAGCCAAAAGTCACAACGCACCCCACAGCATTTCTCATAAAATGTTATAACTAAGACAATCTCTTGACCATTTTTAGACTTGCTTATAATTTGTATATGCCTTGTATTGTTTCTTTCTGTCTTTTAGGGATAATTCTTTATTAAGCTCCAACTAAAGATGTCATTCTGTTATTGTATTAGGTATCTTTAAACGGTAACTAGTATAATTGACCAGATTAGATAAAGGTGAATTTGATTTTTCTGATTTTAGTGGTATTATGAACAGAAATCAACAAAATTAAACTTTTAATATACTGGAAGTTCTTTAAAGCTTCCAGTTGGCACCTATAAGGGAAGGTGACTTTCCAGGAAGCTGATGTGGAAGTTTGCTCATGTGTTCAAGAGAGGAGGCAGGCTTATGTATCAACCTACTATGACTGTTTTGCCTGTTCTAAATATATGAAATCATGGCTCAGGAGAACTAATTGTTCTTTCTCACAAAATAAAAACGGACTATTAACTTCTAGCTAGGAATTATTTTAAGAAAAAACATGTGACTCCACATTTAATCGGATTTTTTAGTAAGTAATGGCTGTACTATATGAAGCCAACTATACTGTATGGAGTAGAACCTTTATTTAAAATTGTTATACTGTGTAGCAGGCTCAGCCTGTTGAGTCTTGATATGTTCTGCAATGTGTCGTAAGTTCCACTTGAGTCTTGTTGGATAACTATCATCAAGATGCAGCTGAAAGAAGCTTCATTGGGTGGCATGCTTTAGAGATTGGGGTCATATTTTCTATGTGTCTGTCTTACTTATCACCATATAGGGCCCTATTTGTACGTTCTGAGAGCTTTAAGTCTTCCCTTATTTCATGTAGAGGCTCAAAGTGTTCCTGATTCATAAACCAAAAGTAATAGATTAAAATGCCCATATGCAAGTGCATAGACATGCAGGTTAATAATACTATGCTAAATAAAATGCCTAGAAATGTGATCATGGACTATGCATTAAATTTCAGTATTGAGAAATCTGCGTTTAATTTTTTCCCCTCAGTTCTTATATTTTTAGTATCACATAACTAATGAAACAAAACAAAAATGTAATGCTGCTTCTCTCTTCACCTTCATAAAACCCAAACTACACATTTTAACCATGTTATGTATTTTAACAAGACCAACTGAGAGTAGTGTATATAAGTGTATCTTTTTCAGAAGTGTCTAATAATAGCAGGGAATCCAAGTAATAATAATCCTCCGCGTTTCAGTGTTAAATGTTTGAAAATGCTGTGAATCATTCAGTCTCACAGCATGTGGAATAAATAGTGATGTGAGCAGATTCAAGAGAGCTTTAATAATTTTGTGTTTAGATCTGTAACGAGGGCAGGGGAAGACAGCCGTAGTGTGCAACGGGAGATTTTTAGATACCTTGTTGTTGGCTGTTGCTAGATATGTTATCTTTCAAGGGCAGAATTTTGCTGCAAAGGAAAGTTGTGAAATCTGCCAGACTGAAAAGATTGGCTGAAAATGTTCAGGATCTCCAGCGTATGGGCTTCAGTACGTGGAACCAAACAGCCTGAAGCGTGTAGTTCCTTTGTGGTTTGTGTTGCATCCTCTTTACAACAGATTAGGTCTTTTGCATGCCATCAATCATAACTGCTGCCACTGCACAAACACTCCAGGAGTGTCCTAGTGTGTTGAAAACTGTTGGTGTGCAGCTTTAGGGAAGTATAACTGCATAGTTAAAGTCCTGTTTTCTGAAAGACCAGCAAATTCACACTTTCTGGAAAACAAAGAAAGTGTACTTGCAGGTGAGGCAGTGGCTGCTTATGTGTTGTGTTAAATAATTGTTTCATTATCTTCAGTGACAGCAAACATCTTGTGAGTTAAGAATGGCTTGTTGGCTCTCAGTGTTTTTGGTTTTTGCATGTCACGTTCACCTTACTCATCTTCAGAGCTGCTGAAATGTTACACTGAACAGTCACTCAGCTCCAGCCACTGACCTTGGAGTTACCTGCAATTTTATACTGGGGAAAATATTATGCCAGTGTTCAAGATAAATTAGTTTGTTCACTTAATTGTCTATCACACTTCAGAAATTTTTCAATGAAGCTTTTACTTTATTTTCAAATCTAAAGGAAATGTTTTTTTTATTATTTTCGTGGCGAGAATGGTTAGAAAACTTGAGCCTACTCTTGCTAGACTACCAGTTAAAATCCAAGATTGCCATACAGTTTTTATTAGGTTATCCAGCATGCAATGTTGCTGCATTAAAGTTGTGCTTTTCTCTATATATGAGTTTTTCAAAGCTCTTAATTTATTTTAATTTCCAGAAGACTGCAATACCCTATAAGAGGTTGAATCTGTGTTCCTAGGACAAAACTGATTTTGTGTGGTATGCAGGGCTATCCTTTATTGCTAACTGCAGTATCTGCTTAGTAAAGTTCAGTATTTTTTCTGGAGAAGTACCTCTGTATTTTAAGGTGAAGTGTTCTGTAACTCTTGCAGGTAATCTGGTCTTAGTTGATAAAACATCAAGGCAGATGTTGGTAGAAAATGTCAGGATAAGCACAGTTACAAGCTCCAGTAGTATTTATTGAATAGTATTAATAATTAAAATACATAATTTAAAGTCAAATTACAATTTTGTTCCAGCAAACGCAGGAATATATTTGGTTTGGTTTTCCTNTGCCTGTGCTCTTCACATTTTCTTTTTCAGGAACTGTTGCCTCCTTTCCTTTCTGACCTTGAGTGCTGTCATCTGGAATTTCACAGTGATTAAACAATGTGTTGCCCTTGCGATGCTACTGTTCTCTCTGGCCTCTTGAACTGTAGTATTTTCATCTTCTGTCTGATTTTCACTGGTTTTATGTGAAATTATAGGTCTGGGATTATAGGTCTGGGTTCAACTCCCACCACTTTGTTTCCCTTGATCCCAAAGAACATTTCTTTTGTCTCATTTGAAGCTTAGGGGTTTTTTACTTCTGATTTCTGCTTGTTAGTTTCTTATTAATTTTAGTTATGGGCCTTAGAGGAGGAAATCAGTTTTGCTGCCTAACTAGTCTAAGAATATTGCCTATAATATATGGTACATAACTACTTCTGCTTTTATTCCTGTAAGGGAACTCTTTCAGTAAGTTCATCCAGTCTTCCTGTGGTGTTCTATTTTAAGAAAGCAGTTAAAAACAAAAAATATAAAGAGGAGCCTGACCCCCTTGTAGCCCTTTTAAGGGCTGCTTTGCAAATTTATTTGCGAAGCACTTATTGTGCCAATAAACAATTGTAAAAATGCTTTTGCAAGTTATTGTAAAATTTAAGATTCTCATAATCATGTTGCTGCAATGCATGTGTCAGTGTTTGGTGCACCTTTAGGTTATTTTACACAGATTGTGGTTCAGTTGAGGTAGTTTTGGTTGCTGTAATTCAGATAATACTTAGGTGATATCCTTACCTGTATGGTAAGTGTCTTTTTACTGGGTCATGCAACGTGCCCAAGACCTTTCCAGGCGATATGTTTTCTAAAGTTCATCTAAGTTTTGCTTCATATGGCAGGAGGAATAAATCTTTTTCATTCAGTAACCTGTATATTATCCAATGAATGTATCTGATGGGAATGTCAAAAGAGAGTCTAATATTTTAATTATTTCTTCTTTGAATGCATGCAAAATTTACAATATTTTTACCTTTTTACTTTCCTCCCACTTGTGTTTTTGGAGGGTTTTTTTACACTTTTCCTTACATGCTGAACTCTTGAGCAAGTAAATGGCAGAAGTATTTGCAGGTATAAATCTTAAATAGTGTATTTCTGCATCAAGAGAATTGATCTTAGAAGTGTCTATGTACAAGTGTGGACTTAGAGGCTTAAAAGATTTTTACATTAGGCCTCCACATTGGTATTGACGTAGTGCCTTTCTACTTTGCTCTTTCCTTCTTTTTTCTCCTGTTTGGGCTGCATGTACTGGTGATGGTCTATTGTCCATTTGGTTGAATTTATCCTTTGCTTTCACCTTTCCTTTTCTCACCTATCCTGTGTCTCTGTTTTAACTTCTCTAGTGTTGCCTGGCTTTAATTTTTACCAGTATCTTATCCCTTCTTGTATTATCTGTTCTCATCTTTGTTCTCTACAGTTCTAGTACTAATGTTTCTGAGAACGCAGTTGCTCAGCTACAGAGGTGAAAGTAACTACGGTTGTCCTAATGCCTTCTTGCTCCATTTGGAAGCCAACTTATTTATTTTTATTCCACTTTTGCTGATTTGCCCACTTTGCAAAAGAACATAACTTCTCTTTATGTGCAGTTTTACAGCTCTTTTTTTTTTCTCCTACAGCAGCAGTTGTTAGTTGAAGTTAAAGAAAAAAAATCCACCCATACCTGCAACCCTTTGTCCAAGACCAAATTAACCTATATTCCTATGTATTTTTTCTTTTATTGGAAAACTGGGACTTGATTCACTAGCCTAATTGGAGGTGTCTAACTGAAGTTCCTTAGAGTAGCTTGCTTGTCTTTTCAGCTGCTGACCCAAAGGGCACTCATCTCCCTGAAAAAGCTCTCATGGCTGCAATGAGTGTGCCCTGAAGCATCTCAAATGACACTACACAACTTGGTTAATCAGCTGAACCAAGTTTATGGAGACTGGGTCTTTTGCAGCTTTGCATTTGGTGGAGTAGCTGGGATTTCTTCTGGAGTGTGACAGAGGTACAGAGAAGGTGGGGGGTTCTTTTGCTACAATTAAATACCTTTCTTTCAAATTGTCCCTCTATTATGAAATGGTTTTGTCTCTAATGCTGATCTCTGTCTTTTGTTTTCTGTTACCATGATCTGCATGTGAAGGCACAAATTAAACTCAAAACCATCTTTTTCTAGAGAGAATGTCCTGGCAGCAGCAGTACTACACCAAAATAGAGTTACTCACGTATCTTCCTTCAGTAGTAGTAGAAGTGTAATTTTAACAAGCTGAATTGTCATTTCAGGAACTAATCTTTCTTGCCAACTAACTAGTAAGAGGCTCTACAGGTAATATGGTACTATGTTGGACTTAAAGCCTGTAAAGCAAAAATCTTCAGGGTGGAACGCAGTGACAAGGTGTCAGATCTGCATTTAGTTCATATAAATCCTTTCATATTAAGGACAACACCAACTTAGTATCTTTGCTGCAGCTTGTAATGAGTAACTGATTATTTTTGTATCTGTAATTTTTTTTGTATTTTTTCTTTTTAATATTCAACAAGAACATTGTCTGTATTTTCCCAAAACTGATGCTGAATATAGATTTGGTCTTTTGCTTCAGCAATTTTCTTTATTGTCTGTGAATGCATTTCATAATCAAGTTGCATGTGGGTTTCTTAAAAGCCAAATGGATTGATGTCCTTCATAACAAATTGCAATGAGACCTGTCCTATCCAGGCTGCAGTGGCTACACGTGTTTATTCTACATACTTAGTACTGACTTGGAAATTCTTGGCATCAGAAGAGACTGATGCGGATACGTATCCTTTCAGAAGTTAACTGGCATGTTGCTTCCTAGTTTTGATGCCTTTAGTTAAATGGGGATGTTAATACTGTGGCCCTCTTAGCATGACATCTTTCAGTACTACCAAACTTAAGAGTATGGTTAAAAAAGGGAAGAAAAATACCCCCCAAATGAAGTTACAGGATTGGAGGGGAGGGAACGGTTTGCCGAATAGGCCAGTGGGAAGCAATTGTAAGGATTACACCTGCCTGTCTTGCTTGGAGTAAGTTCTTATTCCTTTGTTAGATTTGCTTATGCACTTTGATAGATGAGAAAAGAACAGCCCATATGTGTTTTAAAAGAAATTAGAGTTTTAAGTCTTAATATTTCTATCTTTTTGGCTATTGGGAGCATATTAACTTTTCTTTTGAAATTCTATGAAGTAAAATATTTCAAAATTTTATGCTGGTTGCCCGAGGAGAAAGAAAGGAAAAGCAAGTGATGGTTTTGGATAATGAAAAGCAAAAGATATGGCATACATCCTTTTTCTTCTCAATTTATCTTTGATTTGAGGGCTTTAACTTTATTGAAGTAATTTTAAATTCTGTAGTAGTATGTAATTGGAAATATAATTCCACTGAAGTAATTATTGGCTGGTATATCTACAGAAGTGAGATAAGTATGGTCAGAATGCGAAGGTTTTGCTTGCCTTGCTCTTATACAGGAATGGTCAATAGTGCTGTGGAACACCACACAGTTTGCCTTCTGTCAAGGGAATAAGGGCAGACATAGTTGAAACATATGAAAAACTCCATGTTCATGTGCTGGAGTTTTAAGGAAAAGGCTGTGTGTTTCATTCAGGTGAGAAGGGTGGAGAATGCAGGACTAAATTGATTTTCTTTTTGGTGCTTTTTTTCTTTGCAGGTTAAAATGGTAACCCATTCTCAAACTCTGAGCACAATAATTTTAGAAATGGCTTTACTGATTAAAAATACTATTTTTATTTATCCCAGCAGAATTGTATTTGAAGGGAGTAAGCCACAGGTAATATCATGCAAGTATTAAATAAAGTGCTTGTTAAAAAAATAGATATTTCTGCGAGGTCAACATAAACTGTTAGACTGTGATTCAAAATATTTAGCACTTTATATTTTGTAAGCTCACTGCAGAGACTGGTGTTAATATTTATGTGAAGTAGAACCAGACTTGTGTTGGCTGTTGTGATTGTTTAAATACCTTTATTTGAGTGTAATGAAGCATTTTTATTTATGCGTCATAGCCCTGCCGAGCAAACTGTTGACTGCAGTTTTCATTTCTCTGAGTTGTGGTATTTAACAAACAAAACTCTGATTTAGAATGGTTTCCCTTGATCTGTAGTCTCATTTGTTGCAGTGTATTTTTCTCCAGAACGTGTAACTTATGAAAATAGCTCATGGTTGCAAATAGAGCAAACTCCTTCCTTAGTGCTTAAGCCTTCTAGAGTCAAAGGTGTTACCTTTTCTGTCATTATATGATAAATTAAGCAAGACATAAGTGAAAGTATATGGAAGGGGAGAGCACAGAGCAGAAAGGTTGTAGAGGCTGGGGATGATGTGCATGGATGTCTGATGTGGCCCAAAGAAAAGCTCTTTTTTTCTTTCACTTTAGGAACTAGCTGAATGTGTTTGGATTCACGGCAGAAGTGAGACTTAGTAGAATAATATTTGACTGAGGGGATGCTTTTTTCCTTTTTAAATATGTGAAAAATTTGTTCTAAGGTCAGATCTTAGGATCTTTAATAGTAAAGTGCTGTATTTGACATCCAGAGGAAAGACACTGCTGTTAGAGAACCACTGCTCTTTTCTAACTGTTAACACTGAGGTGGGAACACCATTTTGTTCTGAACTTCCTTGTATTTATTAAATTGTCACCCAGCCTATGTGAGGCTTGATTGTAGCAGAATAAATTAGGGTTTGCATTTGGATAAAAACCTATTGCATGGTAGGAAGGAGAGTGTAAATGATACATTTCTGGTTAGTTAGGACATAAGGAAAAGAGCATCATTTTTAGGTTCCTCGGCGTTTGGCTGTGGTGTCAGCAATAGTGATTGTATGATTAGCAGGCACTGAAATATTAACTTTATTTGTTTTGAAGCCTAGAGAACCTATGTAGAATACAGCCTACTGGAAAACGACTACATTATAGGGAAAAATAATCTTGATATACACTTTGGCTTTAATGTTGATGTATTTGGTCTCAAAATTACTTTTATTCATAGAATCATAGAATCGATTGGGTTGGAAAAGACCTCTGAGATCATCAAGTCCAACCTTGGTCCAACTCCAGTC
>VWZD01012201.1:43006-76971 GCA_013396695.1 Sakesphorus luctuosus | reverse complement strand
CCACTCTATGCCCAGCCTGTAGCGCTGCATGGGGTTGTTGTGGCCAAAGTGCAAGACCCAGCACTTGGCCTTATTGAACTTCATCCCATTGGAATCAGCCCATCTCTCAAGTCTATCCAGATCCCTCTGCAGAGCCCTCCTGCCCTCCAGCAAGTCGACACTCCCTCCCAACTTGGTGTCATCAGCAAATTTGCTGATGATGGGCTCAATCCCCTCATCTAAATCATCAATAAAGATGTTAAACAGGACTGGACCCAACACAGACCCCTGGGGAACACCACTAGTGACCGGCCGCCAGCTGGTCTTGAGAGTTTGGATTTGAGACATGTTTATCGTGGACAAGTAGAAGCAATTTTAGCAATTACAAGTAACAGAAAATCTGAAATATCTAAATATCACAGTGTTAATTTTTACTCTGGATTCTATCCCTTGTACTGAGTAGTTCTTTGGTATTAGTAGGTTGTGAAAACTTTTTTAAACCAAACTATTTGTGTAGCACTGTGGGTAAGGACTGAAAACTCACTGATATTTAGTGGAAGAAGGGGCCTGACAGAAGGCAGTAAAGAACAACTATGAGCTTGTGAGATAGGTGATAGGTTGGTTTGGCCAGCTGCAACGAGAGGTGCCTGACCTCAGTGTGACTGTGTGACACCTGAGTGATCAGAGAGGATGCCTTCTCCAGATGTCCCCACCCACAGCAGGGATTGCTGCATGGGATTGGCAGCTGACCTGAAACCCAAATTGTAAAAGTTGTAAAACCTCCATGTTGCACCTACTGCCGCAGTTTTCCTGAGCTTCCTCTCATACTGTGGAACTTGCAGAGCTGAATACAATTTATCACCAGTCTCACTATTCAAGCAGAGCCTTGTAGTTACCTCATGACATAAGGTTCTGTAATAGTTTCTCACTCATCCAATATGGAGGTGTAACATAAAAATATGTAGTTATTTTGATACTTCTTTAAGCAGCCTTTTGAAGTATGTGTGTAGTTGGAGTGCAACTCCTAGTGAGCTGACCTGTGGTATATACACTCTATTTCATCAATTCTTTTAAAGCAGGAATGCAGAGAATGAAAAGCATGAAACTGACTACTGCAGTATGGAAACTGTGTGTTAAATGAGTTACTTAGCATCACATAGGAGCAGTGGCAAAACCACAGGTACAATTTTTTCAGCATTGGGTTACCTAAGTCACAGACCAAGCTTTTCTACTGTTCTGTGTTCTGAATTATTCATAATGTGCCTCTTTCAAAGCTCCCTCAAAAAATGTATTAAAGTGCATCTCCTTCAACACATAACCTCGAGTCATTGCTCTGTGTGTAGAAATTGGTGAAGTTCTTGTAAGGACCTGTGCATTACATTTCAGTTGCAGTCTAGTAAACATCAACTTTTCTGAATTCTTCATTGCTCTATTACAGTTTAGGCAATTTACTAATTATTTTCTCTTACTTAAGATAGATGCATTTCCTGTCGCAGTTTTGTGCCATTTCCTCTAGGCCTGGTGCCTGATTCGTTCTTCTTTTAAATTAATAATATGGTGATTTTGATGTTGGGAATTTTAACTGGCAGACCTCTGCTATTTTCTGCACCCTGTACTTGCACGTGCTCCTGACAGTTGTGAAAGGAAGGTGGGAGTGCGGACAGGAGGAACCCACACTGTACTCTGCTGAGTCGCATGATCGGTGCATTCGTGATTCAGAGCAATACTGTAGAGAATACACACCCCAGACTGGCCAGTGGTTTCTTGGTCATGAGCCTTCATCCTCTGCAGTTAATCTTTATGGCATCCTTGCTTCCAGCTAAAGCCAAAATAAGTTTACAGAATATCAGCAATTAAAAGTGTCATGTTAAATGTCTTGAGAGGGTGACATCACTGAGCTAGCAATGTGGCTTTGCAAGATTTGTTCATCTAATGCTTTTTTCCAATTCTACATTCATATTTTTTAAAGAAATAAAAAATGGTTTTAACTTTTTCTGAACAGAATTGTTTATAAGTCTTAACACACTGGTTTTACTTTGCTGTGTACATTTCAAACGAGTGGTAAGACTTGGTAGGTACTGTCTTATTTATTTTATACTGTCTGCTACCTCACAAACCTGCAGAAGCTCAGTTATTCTTTTGTATCATCATAAAGAGGAAATAATGATTGGGAGCTAGACAAGTAAGACAAGAAACATTTATTTTTATTTTTTAAACCTTTTTCTTGATCTATGGATGTGTTTTTAAAAGCTCAGATATATATGACCACCTCTTGATCTACAGGAACTCTGAAGTATGTTTGCTAGTGAAATAGTACAACCCAAATTTCTTCAAACTATCACATCAGTGATTAATTGCACATCTTGTGACACTGGCAAGATGAGAACTCAGTGCCAAGCTGTGATGAAGTTTTATATTTGTAGTTAATTTTAGTCTCTCCATTTAAATATGTACTGCTGCATTTCTCTTGGCCAGAATTTGGATGGTTGGAATGATTCCTATTGAACTGTGTATTCTTTCTTCTAAGAGTTGGGGGTGGTGAGGAGAAGAGGGAGTAAGTGCTACTAAGTTTTAAAAGCTCTGGTGTTTTGAAAATCGTTACCTTAGTAGTTTGGGATTGACTTTAACTTAATAGATTGACTTTAACTTAATAAACAAAACACAGCCATCTAAATACGATATTAGTATGAAAATAAGATCTCTTTTCAAACTCAGTGTTTTTGAGGCAACTCTCAGTAGTGCTTGCATTGCCATTTGAGATATAAAGCAATAATGTGTTTCATGTTTCATTGCTTGCAGAGGAGGAAGAAGCTGTGCCTCGGGAATTTGACTTCATCCCCCAAAACATCTGATGCTTATCTTGCATGTGAATTTTTGTAAAACTTACATGGATATATACATGAAATATATTTAATATAGCTACCAAATTCTGTGTTAAAAATGTGTGTCATATGTGATTATTATTCATTTATAAGCACGTACGTAAAACTACAAACAGTGTTTTCATTTATTGCTTTTCAGGGGATATAATTTTTAATGCTCACTATCCTGACCTACCACCAGATTTTATCTTTGGAGAGGATGCTGAATTTTTGCCAGATCCTTCTGCCTTGCATGTAAGTACTACACTGTTGGAGAATTTTTCGCCATGCAAGGAGACTTTTTTAGAATTGCTTCAGTAACAGGAATTCTCTAACAATCCAAAATAAAGAAAAAACCTAGCTGTTATCTCACTTTTATGTGAGTATAAACACATTGTTTTCTAATGTGATTTAAAGTTGAATCCACAAAGGGGGAGGTATATTAAAACATTTTAATCAAGACAAGATTACCTTTATAATAACTATTCAGAGTATCTGTAAAAATATGTCTGTTTAGTATCTGACCATCTTAAGTGATCTCAGGAAAAATAATTGATAAATTGTGTCTTTAAAAAACACTTTTTCCTAAAAAAAGTAGCATAATTTCATGTAACATTGTCAGTTTTTGTTTTCTCATGAGGAATGATAGAACCAGGTAGTATGTTATGGGCACCACAGCATCAAAGAAACGTATCTCCTCGTGTGTGTGTTAGTGTTAGCTAGACCAAGAAATGCCTTTTTAAAAGGTGGGGAGGACAAAAATTAACTCAATAAGAAGATATTTTTATACAGTCTTATATTATTACTATGGAAGAAAAAACACCACAACTTGAAACCAAGCATTTTGTTCACTAGTCACAATTCAGCATTGTTTGAAGATGCTAACAATGCTTATGCTTTTAGATTACTTTTTCTCAAACCTTACTTGTAGTTACTAAAGCATATTAAGGTATTTTGAAACCCAGAGTGGGGGTTTTTTTTGCATTTATTTCCCGCCTCTCTTCAGGCTCTATTCTGCTGCCTTTGCAGACTTGCAGCCTTGTTTCTGGGTTGACGGTATTGTTTGTCAGTTGGATTTGGGCATGCTTTTCCTGGAAAGTGTGCAGTGCCTGTGGTTATAGTGCAGAGTTTAGTGGCTGTGTTGGAAAATCAGGCTTTGCCTAGGACCTCTACTGTCATTCATGCTTGGTAGCCCATACAGTGGGTCATAATCTCATTTCTTATTTTTTCCCCTCTAAAGTTTCATCATCTATTGGAACGTTGACCAAAAATCAATGGACATTTAATTCTATAGTCTGCGTGTAGGGTACATAGGAGTCACTGGCAGAAACATGAACCTGGGAATTGTCTTTTAAATTAACTCCTCCTTGCCTTGGAAAGGGCCTCTTTGCACAGTCCTCTCTCATGCAGCCTCTCTTATGCTTTATGAGCCTGTCTCTGTTGCTCCCCAAAGTGAGTCAGGGGCTGCCATGCTGTGTTTGACATGTCACGGTAGAGGGAGTGTGAGGCAGCAGCCTTATAGTGGAACATGTCCTTGACGTGTGACATGACACATACTGCTTTTTGGTTTTACCTTTATTCACTTCACAGTAAGTTATGTACAAGAATCTCAGAAGGATTATTCAAACTAATTCTTTTGAGAATACCTAATAGAATTTTTAAAACGTAAATGTCATGTTTCTTTTCTTTCCCTGATTGCTTTCCTATTAAGTTCACAAACTCCTTTGGGAAGGACGTATGGTGCTGATGAACAGCTATTTCCTTAGACTAGTTTACAGAAAAGGTTTTACTTTCTATGGCAATTCTAGAATTGTTTTCACACTCCTTATTTACCTGTTCTATTTTCCTCTTTTGTTTCACATTCTTACAACCTCCTGGGAAGTGTTCATATGTCAGTGGCAGTCACTATCTGCAGCTGACATTAAAGGAAGAGGAGCACTTTTTAATGTACTAGAAAACCAAAATTAATAACAAATGGCAAATGAGATATGAAATGAAGACAATTTGGGGCATCTTGTAGAAATGCTGTTTAGATGGAGATGCTGAGAGGGAACAGTGTTGTATTTCTCATGTGAAAAGAAGTCGCTAGCAGTAGTGGTCCACAGGAAAACCTGCAAGAATAAAAATATCCTTATTTTTCTTTCTTTCTGGCACTGTTCATTAATGATGCTTCTTTGGGGAGTGTTGCTTTTCTGTGTAAGCACAGAACAAAATTCTGTCCTTTTTGTTGGAAAGCAACTTGAAGAGCCATTTGCTTCTTGGAACATAATGAGATATCAACCAGCCTATTTTAAATTAATTAAAACAAACCAAAGAAGAATTTTGCAAGCCAGTAGTTTTCCTTTGGTCCTTATGCCTTGCTATAGCATTCACTATGTAAATACAACTATTTTTGATAAGGTCTTTGGTCATTCTCCTACAGTACATCTGATGGTATGGAACATGTTATCTCCACCTTGCAGCTTTGGTCTATACAGTGTACCTTTGCTTTTGCATTTGCTGTTTAATGTTCCCTATGGTTTGTAGAGTTTTTCTTTAGAATGTTACAGTACCAATAACCTGCTTATTATGCTGCATCTTTGAATAGCTCCCTTTTATCCACAAATGTTAGAGCTGTTTAATGAAGATAATTTTAATTGAATTCTAAGATACTAGCAGAATTCTTTACCATTTTAACATGTCTTTCTACTGACTGTAAGTAAAATACAGATTAGCATGTCAACTGTAGTGTAATGCTCTTAATCTTGAGCAGTCTTCAGGTACTTCTGATGCAACAGTTGCTGGCAATCAAAACAATCTACCATGCACAAAAGCATGTAGATTTTATTAAATGAGGAGTACAGTCTCCAAGTAAGTACTATGTGCCGTTGGATCTGTGGGAATTCTGACACTGGGCCTGCATGCACTACTCTTGTCTGCCTGAGTGTCTTGTTTTCCAAGAAGTCATCACATGCTGTTACGTGGCTTGAGTCAGGCGTTGTGCTTAGCTTGAAACGAGAACCAGGTACTCCAGATTCCTCAAGCTCGTGTGGCTCTAATAGAAGCTGTCAGTAGACTTCCCTGAAGACATTTGAATGTGTTGTAGATTGCTTTCAGTCACCCTTCAGTTTCCATGGCCATGGGCAGACCTTTGAGTTAGGTTTTCATCTGAGTATGGTAACAGGTATTCAGTTAAGCAGCTGTTATCCAGACAGCTAAAGCAGGATTCCAGAAATACAGCATTTTAAAAAGTCGATGCTGTAGATGAGTTCATGCCATCTTTTTTTTCTCCCAGACAATTCCTGAATGGTTGGGCCAGCATTTCAGCAGTGGGGAGTTGTTACAAGCAGAGCTAATCAACTGCGTTCTTTCATTAACTAACAATGCAACTGCAGAAACAAGTTTAAAATGCTCACTGAAACTCATTTTTGCTTTTATGTCTTGCACAAACGTTAAAGACACTTGTTTGAAACTCGGCTTGAGTCTCAAGTTCAGCACTACAAAATATGTGCTTCATTACATGTTTTACCACAATTAGCTACTGTGCCAGTTGCAAGGTCTGATCATGTGCATGCTGATCTAGAACAATGTGGACCAACTCAGCAGAGGGGCAAGCAGTCCATTTATTTTGTTTTGTCATGTAGTATTAGTTACAATCCAAGAGCTGGCTTCTTGGTTGGTGAAGCTGTTCGTGCTCAAAGCATTATTAGAAATAAACAGTTTTTTATTGTCACTAAAATTGTTTACCTACTGAATGCATTTGATACCTGTATGTCTAATAGGCATAAATAAAATCATCGTCTCAGAATGTAAATAGAAAGTTCTTCCCTGATCTAGTGTTTATTCATTTTGGATGACAAGTATTAAAAATGTATTTTAAAAACAACCTATGATTCACTATGTTCTGATTAAAAATTCAGTTGGCACACAACAAGATTAGTGATTGTGTACGGATGAGATTAATTTGGAGCTCATTACAATGACGCCAGTTTGAGTAATAAGAATTGTTTGTTATGTTAGCCTAGTTGATTGTTAATGTGAGCCAGTTAATAACTGAAGTCCTTATGCAAAATGTTAACCCCATTTTTCCAATGATTTTGAAGTATCTTCTGTTTGGCAAAGAGCCAACAATAGCAGTATGAGCAAGGTAACTATCAGTTCAAGCATTTGGGTTTTTTAACATTCTACTTCAGGTCTCCAGCTAGTCCTCACAGAATTATTCTGCCCATCCACTGCTGTCATAAAGGCTTCATTAATTTAGCCTTAGTGGGCATGGAGACAAGAGCACATGAGCATTTCCTGAAACTTACTAAGTGTTGAATATATCCTTGTGGGCTAGTGTATGGTATATTCCTTGTGGGAATATTTAGTGCTGCATTTGCATGGGAGGAAGACATTGTCATCACAGTATTTCAGAGAATGGGCCACTGCAGTTCCCATGCCAGTACCTAGCATTGGGAAGATTGTTTCCCCTTGTCTGATTGCTAATACTGAGTACAGATTTTGGTTGTTGTGGAATTGATTGAGCTAATTGTGCTACTCACGTGTGTTGGCTGTCATGCTCTACATCTTATGTAGAACAATGTTTGTTTTAAGTTCTTGTGTTTGTGCTTATTAGATTCCATATTTATCATTTGGCTATATGATACTGTCATGAAGCTTGTATTGTTTTTTGTGTCTTTGTTCAAAGTCTTAATCATTATTTAGGTTGGTTGCTGAGTTAGCTTTTAATGGGTAGTGAAGAGATCCTTCCATTAATTGTTCTTCGTTAAATGTCAGGTAAATGAGACAAATGTTTAACAGTGTCAGTTGTTCTCCTGCTCTCAGTAACTACAAAAAAGCCCAAACACCCCTTATATTAACTAATGTTGTTTGAACTAATTTTTTCTGAAAAGGTCTTGTCAGTTGCATTGTTAGCAGAGATGCAAGTGTTATGTGTTCCGGTATGAAAGCCCCACATAAGTCAAGGAGCATAATGGTTTTCAGAGTATAGTTTTGAAGTTTAAAGCTGCAGCAGTGGACTCTCTTTGTCTGGGAAATGTGTGGGTAGGTTTGAACTGTTTTAGCATTGGTATCTCTTCTGCTTGCTCTAATTTCAGATGGTAGTAGAAGATTTCATTCTTGGACCCCTAATTTGCTACTCTTGTAGTGAAAGCCTTAAATTACTTTGGCTTCAATTGAGCTTGGGGAATTTAAGAAAAACAGATTGCAGGACAGGATCCTTCATGTTATTAGAGAAGGTTTTTTTCCTTATTTTGAACTTACGTATATTCCCATTTTTTATGTTCACTTTTCAGTCATATCCTGACTTTGTATGTCAAGGTGTGTTTTGATTATTTATTACCCAATGTTATTGTTCAATTCTCTAAAACAAACAGAAATTCTGAAAACAAAAACTGTTCATACATGTCTCTTTCTATTGATCCTACCCATTTGTATATATGGGGGATGTTTGTATGTGTGCACATGTATTCATATATGTAGTCACTGCAGCCTTGCTGAGATTGGTCTGGTATGAATAGGCAGTGGTAACAAAATCACATCTTACACCACCAGACAAGTAATTTAATTCAGAAACTTTCCCAGCAGAAGGACCTTTTGGCTGGTATTGTTGGCATTTATTGTATACAATTTTTCCCAATTTTTCGAACAATAGAGATATGCCAGTGCAACATTCCTTTCTAAGCCAGATCTGAAAGAATTGCATTTTAATGTATTTCGATCTGATTTTGGTGTCTGAGCTCCACACAGTTCCTCAGAGAGTCACAAAATCACAGAATAGTTAGGGTTGGAAGGGCCCTCTGCAGATCATCATCAACCCTCCCTGCCAAGCTGGATAAGTACTGGGTTTAAAAGGAGAAATCCCCCAAAGAGGATTCTGGCTGGGAATCCTCTCCTGGCATAGCCTGGCCAGCTTGATTGCAGCCAGCACTCAGAAGGGCCTCCTGAGGAGTCATATGATGCTGAGAGCAAGTGTTAGTGGTGTCTGTGTAGCCATGTGGTAAAGATGGTGGCTGTACAGTTCAGCAGAAGGAGCTCAACAGGATGACAGAAAACAAGTTTTTCCTGTCATCTTTCCGTCTTTGCTTCATTCAAGGCCTTTCTATGTTGGGAACCTATTCATTTTGTTTTTTTGTTTTAATTCTTCTTAATTTCACTTTCAGTCTTTTGTTTTTATTTGTCCATTTTGTCCAGGATTGTTAATATTTATATAGGAGAGGGAGTTAACTGCCTTGTGTTACTTTGTAATTTTCTACTTATGTAAAATCACTGCATATATTTACCTTGCTTTTTTTTTTTCTCCAAAGCTTCAGCATTTCCTATCACAGTTTATAAAACGTGGCTTTCTATCTCAAACCGTAAGCAGAAGAAAATATGCTGAGGTCACATGCTCTGCTTTACTTAGTTGCAGCATTTTGGCTGACCTTTTTGCCTAGTGAATCCAGAAATCTAAAAAAAAAAAAAAAATTCTACAGTTTGAAACTACTTACTTAGTTTTGAGGGAAGAAAATATCTGTTAAGCCAAGCAGTTTTGCCTTGCTTAAATCTTGCTAGTGTCGAAGGCAAAATTAATTCCATTAGTTCTGTAAAGGACTCTCTGGGGAAATGTTTCCTTTCATTTTTGGCACAAGCTTATCTGATAACACAATTTCTCCCTAGAATATGAAAAATCTAGAATATAAGCTTTTAAAATATATTATTTCAGTGCAGAAAAGACTAGTTTTTGGAGAACATTAGGAATGTGCATGGATGCCTTGACTGAAGGTTGGCAAAGTCGAAGAAAATGTTTTTTTTTCATACTAACTGAAGTGCATGTGATAAAGCACTTAATCATTGTGCACTAGTAAAATAGGAGGAGAAAACATTTTATGGATTTCCATTCACAGCATTGTATTAGAAAAAATAATGTTCATTTGTCACGTGAGTCTGATGATCTTTTTCATGGTTATACAGTTACATGGGCCAGAAGGTTGGACCAGAATAACAGGATGCTTAAACCTTAATGTAATTAATGCTGAAAAAGATGTTTAGGCTTACATTTCTTTCAAGCCATGTCTGGTTAGTTTATGTCTGAGTGCAGAGCCCTGGCATCCTGAGTTGTCTGGATCTTCTCTTAAATTCATGTTCAATTAATCTTGACTTCATAATGAATTCACTAATTTCTTAGGTGGACAACAGTTCCTATCAGGCTTGAGAAAGACTTCTGTCTCTCTGCTAGATCCAAGTGGCATGTTTGAATGAGTATTCTTTCTTTTGCTGTCCTAGGAGCATATCCTGAAATTCTGGTAAGTGGAGGAGTGATTTATAGCTAGGTGTTAGTCTTAGTTGAGTGCTGCAGTGTGAACATCAGCAACATTTGATTGCTGGAGTTCCTGCATGGCATAAGGGATCACTGGCTTACCTTCTCAGCCTCACTGTTCTCTGACCCTGAGGGACACTGGAAAGGCTAATGTGGGAAGAACTTGCATCCAATCCTAAATTTGAGAAAGAAGTGAGCAGACTGTTACTGGGCCAGTACACAAACCAAAGCTTACACTGTGCCTAAACCTGTCATCTGTATATAGTCAGAACTCTGTTAGGCAGCTTTGCCAGTGTACTTTATTTTTATGCTGCTCATCAAGGGACCTTTGCATGAATGAAATCTGAATGTATTTCAAACTTTATTGTTTTGTTTCTTAACACCCTTTATTTAATTTTGGGGTTTATTTAATTTACTGGTCCAGTTAGGTACTCTCTATTTCAGTCTTCCTTCTAGTTCTTCAGGATGTTTGTCATAGTTTTTGTGAACTCATTAACTGTAATAGTGGTAGGCAATAGATCTCTTTATGGCACTTACCCACATGATTCAAGATTTCCTTTGGAAGTCCATTTAACATCTAATGGTTGTCCAGTCCACTTATTTTGTAGGCTGTGAGAATATCGCATCAGAGATACAGTCAGTCTGTATTAGCACTTTGTACTAGTGTGTCTCACCTTAAGGATAAGGGAAGTTCACCAAAATGAACATTAAATAACAAACTGAGATGAGGAAGGCCTACAAATACTCTTTGAGGAGGCACTGAATCTGCAGTTATTCTTATAGGCAGTGACTCAGTTGAGTTCGGACTTGCTCCCTCCCAACATCAGATGTTCATGTTGCTAGATGTTTTCACAAAGGCAACTAATGGTCCATGAAGATGAAACAAAAGCTGCTCCCTTAATTCATCTCTTCTGTCAGTTTTCAGAGACTGACTACTTTCAGAAACTTCTCACCACTTATCATTTAAGAAGCTTTCTCTGGCAACTCTTCTACTACCTGTTTCAACCTAAGCAAGCTGAACACTTCCCAGGTGGAGGTGTCATGTTAGAGGAAAAATTCATGCTGTGTGATAACTTCAGGTTACCACTTATCAGACACTGATGGCTAAATGCATTCATTTATTTGTATGTACATATAACTAATTCTTTACTGTGAGGGTGGTGGGACACTGGAACAGGTTGTCCAGAAAAGCTGTGGGTTCCCCATCCCTAGAAGTGTTCAAGGCCAGGCTGGATGGGGCATTGAGCAACTGGGTCTAGTGAGAGGTGTCCCTGCCTATAGCAGGGCATTGAACTAGACCATCTTTAATGTCTCTTCTGTAATTCTGTGATACATAATGTGGCTGCTTTGCAGGAAATACAGTCCTTGCTAGTGGTAAGGGTGGCATAATGAGTTCAAGCATCTCATTCACTTTTAAGTCATAGTTATACCAAAAATGGAAAGTTGGATATACCAAGCTAGACATATGTGGAAGTCTGGGAGGGTAGTGATAATGTGTTGGTATTTATAATTCTTTAATGTAAACCAGCAAACTGATAATGTACTTTGCTTCAATATTAAAATATAATAATACTTTACTTGAGCAATGCTTAATTAAAAATAGGGGAAAAATAGTATTAGAGAAATAGGCAGAAAATTAAAGGATTCTGGCCCTTACATGTGATGTTACTGGCACAATACTCTGCTTCTTTACCAGAACTCTAGAACAGTAAGAAATGGCATGTCTCAAAGTCAACAACTTATTAGCTTTTTAGAAACACAGTCACAAGTATTTTTATCTGTTTAGGGTTTCTTGGGGTTTTTTGAGAGAGAAGATTGACTCTAGCACAGTCTTCCTAAATTGAGAATACCTCTAAGTGCTATGTAGTGTGCTCATTGAATTCACATTGTTGTCTCATCATAATTCATTTTCCTATAGAGAAATTGGTCATTGCTTTTGAATATGCAAGCAGAACAGACTTTTAAATTAACTGATTACAGAAGGTCAGTTAGAAATAGACATTCTGTCTGATAATGCAGTTTCATATTTGATTACATTCTATACTGTGAATTCTATTATAATTTGTAATTGTACTTTCCTGCAATGGAATTAGTTTAAGTTTGGTGCCCTGCAGGATCTTTCCTTCAGAAGATATTGTTGGGACAAAGAAATGTCTTTGCATTCAGAGTAATTTCCAAAAGATCTATTAATTTTCCAAATGGAGAAAGGACTCAAGTTATATTTTATTTCAGTTTTAGTCATCTAAGTTTCAGCCTATATTTGTTTCAAAACCTCTCTTTATTTTATTAATTCTTTACATGCCTTTATGTCTGTGTTTCCGTGTTATCTTCCATTTCAGATCCTCAGGCATATCGGCTCTTTTTTGGAGATAACTACAGAAATGTAGTTCAAATTTAGTCAGCATCTTGAGTCTTTTGTTTGCAGCAGAAGTGTTCATATGGTTTTACATGGATTTTTTTCACATACCTGTCTTCCCAGAGATGCAGCTTTTACTTGCATAAAGGAACCAGCTGACTGTCCTTGTGCTGCTTTTTTTGAGAAGAGATAACTAGTTTGCAATAATTTGTCCTGTAGGGTAGAGAAAGAATTCTGATTTTTAATGTCTTATCTACACAAAGGTATTTTGTAAATGTCTTCTTTAAGTGACTGTATTTGCAAAGCCCTATAAATTTTCTTGTAGTATAAATGTGAAAATAAAGATGGCAATACTGCTTGGCCAGTGAGATCCACAACTATGTTGATTTTAATTTATGAGATTTTGGGAGGAGAAAAAATGGTTAGAAAAAAACAGTTCTGCATGTATGGCCAGACTTTGCGAACGCAGGTTTGGGAAGGGCTGTCCCCACATGGGTGTGCCCTTCCAGCCTGCACAGTGGATGTTTTAGGTGAGGCACAGCGTGCGCAGAACTGGCCCCACCGTTTAAGTCCTGAGGTCCATCTGCCACAGCCAAGCAAGCTTGGACAGTGAGAGTGAAGTCCTCAGGACTGTCCCAGCACCCGGTACTAACCGGGGCTGACCCTGCTGAGCATCCGAGATGTGACAGGATGGGATGGCAGGGAGGCATTGAACTGCCAGGGGATGGTCCACACTGAGAGGCGAGCTCAGGTCCTTGGGATTCGGAGGCCAGAGTGCTCTCCTTTACACTACGGGACCACCCACCATTTCTGCACGTGCCACCCAAAGAAATGGTCAAGGCATGTTAGTGGATGCTGTCTAAAACATTAGCTGTGAAGGTTCTGCCTTTTTGCTTTAGCTAAAATTACTTGTGTTGACAGGACAGGAAAACCCACAAGAGCTGATAAGAGGGAAAGACTTGCTATTTAAAAGTGACTCTTGAGGTAAAACATTAACAGTTCTCTGGTCCACCGAGGATCTGAGGAGTTGTTCACACTACCATCATGACAGTGATGAAGTGAGTCTTTAGGTAAAAGACACATGTGCATAATGCCTTGTGTGGAATCAATCTTGTCTTCATGCATTGTTCCTTTTCCTTGCCATGTCTTGTTAAATATGTATGTCTCTGATAACTGACTCTCAAGAGGAAAAAATGCAATGTACTTACGTGGATTAACTGATGATTAGTGTGATGGATTCCCTATGCCAGAATTTATATATTCTGAGGGAATTAAGACATTTCTTCTCAGAACAGGTAGAAGTACCATCTGCTTTCTGACAGGTGTGCTGAGAGGTCTGGAAGGGAAAAAAACTTGCTCTAATGCCTTAGCAAAGTAGGACAAGAAATGCTTATGTGTGCCAAGTTTTTCGGAGATTAATTAGATAGTAGGCAGTTGTAGCTTTTTGGGGTCTGATTATCTTGTAAGAGAGCTCTGTGGGAAAAACAGGCAAAAGAGTGCACAACTTAAAAATGTTCTTCTGGGCTCAGCTTCACAGATTCTACCACAGCACCTTTACCATACTGAGCTCAGCTGTCTCTGAACTGGAAAAACTGACACTGACTTTTGGAAGTTGAGTTCATTCCTCTTTCAACTGAATGGTACTTGAGAGGCAGTGATTCTTTTATTTTAGGTGAATGCAGATGAGTATTCTCCAATCCAATGTCAGATTTGCTGGCATTTATTTCAGAGTTGCTTTGGGTATCAGATTATTAATCAAGAAACACACTGTGTAGCCATTGAAGAAAAAAGAAGGAAAACAGTTTTATATAAGATGTAAAGTGCTTTTCTGAAAGCAGGATTAATTTCTTAGTATGTCGTTTTCCTGCACTGCATTTTCATGCTAATTTAAGGCCTTCAGGTATTTGGGATTTTGACTATAAACATTTATGAGTTATTGTTATTCCTGCATCCAGTTTTTACAGCCTCTTGCTAAAAATAAAAATTAAAATAAATACTGACATTCCCAAGCTTTGTTTTGTGCAAACTTTTTATGTGTTATACATAGTACCTAGTAGAGCACACAAGGTCTGTATGTTCGTTGGTTGTATTTGCAATGACAAAAGTGCTCCTGAGTTGAACTGTTTTTATGAAATGTTAAGTTTGCATGTTTGCTTGGGCTCAAAAAGGATCATTTCAAGCAGATCACTCCAGAAAGTTGTTCCAGTGGTGCTCTGGGGGAGAGGGATATGAAGAACCTGTGAAAATAAGATGACAAGTAGATGGCATGTAGGTTTACTGTGATTGATTTGAAGCTGCAGCCTGTAGG
Source organism: Sakesphorus luctuosus (assembly GCA_013396695.1). NCBI lineage: Eukaryota > Metazoa > Chordata > Aves > Passeriformes > Thamnophilidae > Sakesphorus > Sakesphorus luctuosus. The sequence goes on along the minus strand of VWZD01012201.1, from coordinate 62,188 downwards.
ATGTTTAAGTGCTGGCTGCTAAGAAACTGAAGCCTTTGAAGTTGTTATAACACTCCAGGCCTGCAAATACTGTGAAAAATATCTGTTGATAGAAAGATGTGAGCATATGGTAGATAATTATCCAGTGCCTTTTTCTGTGAGCAATTTCCCTGTGGTGGCCTATGCAGATACACCAAAGCAGGGACTGAAAGCAGATATGCCCATTTCTAGACTAATATTGTAACCACTGGACCCATATCTTCTCTGTATTCATGTGGAGGGTAAGTGCCAATATCACAGTGTGATCTTTCTCATTTCAGGTAAAAACTCACATTGGTACTGATTTTTAGCCACTGTAGGATGCAAGTTGTGTGCATGTCATATGAAGAGATACAAACAAAATGCAAATCTGTACTTAACATTATTCTTTATGATAATTCTGGATGAAAGATTGTATAGAAATGCATTACCACTGTTATGGGCTTGGGAGGTTTTGTTTACTGACATTTTCTCATGAAAGTTAATTTCATGCTTAGAAATATAAAAGTACACTAACTTAAAATAAGATCTTGCTGTTATTTCCTGTAGTATAGCCAGGAAAAACAGTTACAATCTGTCTTCTTTAAAATCACATTCCTGGAAGATGTTCTGGCAACCTGGATATTTAAACACATTTCAAAGAAAAACAACTTCAAGTCAATTAGAAATTGTTACTGTATTTTCTTTCTGATAGTGTAGAACTATAGTTTGCTGCAGACACTGCCTGGAGTTGTGAAACAAGCAATAACCTGTGAGGGGGACTATGAATTATCAGCTTTATTGAACATGAGGTGCATCGTATTCTGAACAAATGGGGGAAGAGGTAATCACAGGCACCAAGTAGTTCATATAAGTTCTTGATTAGGTTTTTTTGAAGGACTAAGGAAAGACTACAAAGCACAAAATGTTCCAGAGCAAAATTTAAATGTGGTTTCTTTGCCCAAAGTTTGATAGTATGGCTGCTTTGGAAAGTTAAGCTCTGCATGTCTTTGCTGGTAGGGCTGAGAAGCTACTTTGTTGGGGAGTTTTCATGTGCCTCACCTGTAAGAACATCTCACGAGAACTGATACTGTCTGGCTGCAAATTTTCCTTGTCTCTTTTGGAAATCCAGTTGGTGTCATTGCTACTCATTTGAATGAGTTACTGTTGAAATGGCTTAAATTGCACTCTGTGGGTGGTCTTAAAAGCGCTTTACTCTGCCTCTTTATACCGTGAATTAATTTTTTCAACTCTTTGGTCATGTCTGATTTTCGAAAACCCTTTCCCTGTCAAACTTCCCTTACTGTGTAGCCAGCTTCTGTCAGGAGGCAGGATCAAGAGCCACGGAATTCTCAGATTGACTTTGCAGCCTAAAAACATCTGTGGGGTTGTGTTTCTTAGTGAAAATCAATGCTCTTTGGTGAGATTGTTTAATATCTGGCAGTTTGTCAGAACTCCTGAATCACTTGGATTTCTCCAATGTAGACGAACTTTATTGGATATCAGTGGTCTGTTAATCTCTGTATAATAAATGAATATTATTTTTCCATTCAACTGCCATGTAACGTGAGTGGAGAGCAAACTTAGTAGATGTACATGCTATTGGATGATTACTTTGAGGTCTAGATTAGTGTTTTCTCAAAGACCTTTCTTGAAATTTAGTCCAATAATAAAAAAAGTCAGCTGTTGCCAGGAAAACTTCTGCCACAAAGGAGTATTTGACTTACTTACGTTGAGTTGCTTACTCACGGATTAAATACTTTTGGCCAACTTCCCTGTGACAGTAGCTACAACTGTGTGGGCAATGATGCTTCTGGAGTCTGGTCTCTATCACATGGAAGTTTGATGTTACCTTCTCTGTAAACCATTTTGAATTCATTACTGTTTAGGTTAGATAGTAGAAAAAGGCTCTTCATCCAGAGAGTGGTGAGGCTCCCAGGGAAGGGATCTGAGCACCAAGCCTGGCAGAGTTCAAGAAGCGTTTGGATTATACTCTCAGGCATGTCGTTTGATTCCTGGGGATGGTGCTGTGCAGGGTTAAGGGTTGGACTTTTGATGATCCTTGTGGGTTCTTTCCAACTCAGCATATTCTGTGATTCTGTGTTCACTCTGAAGTCATTCTCTAACTGGAAAAACGGGGATTTAACCAGTTGTCACAAGTGACATTTACCAGGCTTTTGTGTCCACAATAAAGTACGTAATCATCTTTGGATATTACTAAACTTGCTATTAAAATATATTTCATAAGATGAGGCAACAAATTACCTTTTTAGAAAATAAAAATTACACAAGTTGCAATATGGACATGCCAAAAGCCATAAAAAAAGATTGACATTAAAAACTAAAATGTTGAAATTAAGATCTGAAACATGAAGTTACTCCTAGTTTTAGTGGAGACCATGGAGAGACATGCAAGGGATGCCTAGACAGAAGAGAATTGTTTAATTGAGCCTCTATCTGTGTCTTCAGATATGACAGGTAAGTTGTTCAGTGACACACTGAAAGGATGGTGACATTAAAGATGATCATAACCCCTCTGAGATGTGCATGTGGGCCTTCACGTGAGATGAGCATGAATGCAAAACTAGTTGCAGATGCACGGTTTGGGTTGATTCATACCCCTGTGTGTTGTACAGTGGGCCATTTTCAGTCTGGCTGGCTAACTATTAAGTAACTTAGAGAGTTTGCATGCAGAGTTCACTTAAAGATACCTATTGACTAACAAGGCAAGGAATTGTACCCAAGTCTGGATTTTTTTATTTTGAATGCATTAGTGATTGTTCTGTTGTATTTGATTAACTCTCTGGAAAGTGTGCAGAAATCTCATTTCAAATTAGACAGGATTTATTGAGAGAAATATGTAACTCAGTACCCCAATCACTGTGCTCATTAATTTCTATGTAAAATTTATTTTAATTACAATTTTGTGGCAATTTCAGATAAAAAACTATTTTCAGCATGCATGTGATTTTGGTAAAATGATGTGACTGTATAAATTTGTGAACAAGGCAGAAGGAGAATTTGATAGAAGCCACAGAAAGCAACAAGTCTTTTTCTGTATATGTATTTGCTGGTTATTTCTTTAATTGTGTTTTTCATAACTTCTTGGTTCCAACAATCTGTCTGTGGCTGTATTTCCAGAGTTTTTCTAAAGCTGTAACAGCTAAACCTCCTAATTTTGAAGTTGCATTCAGAGCTTAATTCTTATACAAGAGCTGAGTTTTGTAGAAGAACTTGAAGATCTGGAACACAAATGCCAGAAGCTCACTCTGTTCTTCTAATATTTTAAATATTTGTAAATAAAGTCTCTTAATAAGCTTTATTGGCTATGGCTGGAATGCAGCCTTCAGGCAAACAGTCAAAAAACAAAGCGCACAGGCTACTACTCTTTTTGCTCCAAAGCCTTTAGTTTAAGATTTTGCTGATTAAAGCAATTTCCAAAGTCTGATAGTGAATACAATACTGCATTGCTAAGTAATAAAATCTTACGTAGAAGATCCTTTACCTCAAAAGAAGGAGGTCAACTTCCTGTCTCAAGGACACTACTCTCACCAACTGAAGTTACAAATACCTGGATGTTCTCAGAAGGATCTTTATAATGGTGAAATTGTAGCAGTGAAAACGCTCTAAATGGGATAAATGACAAACATCAAATTCTGCCTTAGGTTTCAACATGTATGTTACAGGCAGTTGCTTACTTTGATTTCAAAAATAGAGGGAAGATTAAAGAAGGTGATGTTAGAAACTGAGAACAATGTAGTACATGTTTTGACATACTGGTGAAATTGGATACAGCAAGATTGTTTAAAAGTAATTTCAAGTGAATGAACCTAATGCTTAGGGCAAAAAAAATACACTAACATATGTAAAAAGAAATTTCATACATAAACATTCAATACTGCATTCAATACTGTCTGTGTTAAAATTTGAGTTTAGATCTTCTGAAAAGACAGCCCTTCTGCAAAGTTAACAAAATGAATGGAAATTTAATGACAAATTGCCAAGTAACAAGCACTACAATAATATAATTTCAAATCTAAAAATTGTTTATATAAATCAGAGCTTGTGTTACAGAAAAATTGTGTAGCCATTGTATGTTTAGTCTTTCATCAGGGAGAATATGTTGGGATTCATGTATGTACAGGGTGTGTAGTTGATTTTTTTCTCCAGGTGATTTATTTTTATAACAAGTTTGTACTTTGAAACTTAGTTACTGAATGAAAGGTGTTTAGTAAGGATCCTACAGTCAAATAATTCATTTTAATTCCTGTAGCTTTAAGGCAATACAGAATGAACAGTTTTGATGCAGTGTTCTTGAATTCTTTGAAGAGAACACTACTCTGGCTCTGTGCTGCACAAATGACAATGGATTTCCTCTTGCTCTTTTTTTTGTTATGTAGGGTAATGTTATTTGAAAAACAAGAGGTTCAGTTGCATTTAGGGCAGCTATTAAAATATTGTTGGTCATTTCCTTTGACAGAACATTTCTATTGTGTTATACCAATGTCATTAGGAGGAAAGGTTATTCCCACTTGTCTGGCTGATATCAATACATACTGGCATATTACATCCTCTGGCTTTCTGGAAATGCTTTATTTGAGCTGCAGCTTGGGAACAGGAAATTTAAGGTTATATGCAGTCTGGTTTCAGACTGGATGATAGAAAATGTGTTTCCTAGAAGATGCTGTCTACCTGACAGATTTTCCCTAGTATTTTGTAGGCTTGGGTGAGCTCTCATGGGTACAAGTTGAGAATAGATTTTTACTAGCTGCAGATGGCAGATGAGGCAGAACGAGGCTTTCAGTCACTCTATTGGATGTATTTGAGGAACTTTAATGAAACGCATTAGTCTCTCAAACGTTCATCAGTTACTCTGGAATGTAGTTTATCTTTTAAGATATGGCAATGATAATACTCTGCTTTTATAGGTGTGTCTGCTGTCTAGGAGGGGGAAAACCAGATTACTTTTATGCTAAACCACGGTCAAATGTCCAGTCTGTGGCACTGTGCTAGCTTCTAAAGGCAGAGGTTCAAGGATAGCATTTTAGCCATGCTGAGCACCCCTTTCTACCAGAATCACAGCAAGCAGAACAGGAGTACAGTTATTGCTGTTCATGCATGTAAAACAAAACTGTGCATATTTCAAGTTGCTTTCACTGACAAATTAAACTGGTATGTTTTATGTGATGATGCTGAAAATGAGAAATTCATTTTAGTAACATCTTAATATGTATTACTTCAGTGGCAAAAACTATAAGGTTGTGAAAAGAGAAATGCTTGAAGTATTAAGCCATCATACACATACACCGAAGTCTGTATAAAACTATTTCACAGGGGTATATCTAAATCATCAGAAATAATAAAAATTATAACCCTTTTTAATGGGTTAATAGCCACCATAGTTTTAGATTAGACTACAAGTAGATTTTATTGTAGAGTTGAAAGTGTGGTGTCTGGTGAATAACTGGATAAGCTTTCTATCTGCCTTTCCAAGAGTATCAGAATATAAAATTCATATGCAACTCATTCATTTCTTTTCAGACCAGTGCTATGGGGTCTCACCTTGCTAAGACCCTCTGTTTCAGTCTGACCTTTTTGTAAAGCTCATCACAGAACAAAAAATAGCTGAGGTTGGAAAGACCCTTAGATAGAGATCATTAACCGAGCTGCCTTACCTGGACAGGGTCAGACAGATCAGGCTGTCCAGGTCCTTGTCCAGGCAGGTTTTGAGTATCTCCAAGGACAGAAGCTCAACAACTTCTCTGTGCAATCCATTCACAAAATATGAATAGCTTGTGTATTGTAAGGGACCTGGGTTTTATCCGTCTTCATTCATTTTTTTAACCTTGCTTAAGAAATACCATTTTAAGGCAGATTTAGGATTTCTACTTCAAAGTACAGAAATATTTTCTGCCCTTTCATTGCAGAAAATGATGCATACCAAAGCAATTTTTTCACTGAAGAGGCAAAACATGGCCAATGATTTTTTTGTCCTCACTGAAGAATGTAAATTATGCATATAATTTGTTTATGAAATGTCTGCAACTTAACAGGACAAGAGTAACATGCTGTCTGTAACTACATTGACTACAGATTTGGATAAGAAATTGTATGTGAAGCTGCTGTATTATATTTTCACTTAGTTGTAAAATGCAGGCATGTTTGCCAGTTCTGAGTTTGTTAGTATTAACTGTCCAATCCATGGCAATGTAAAATCCTATTGCAGCAAGTTTGTTGTCAAATGCCTGTGTGATATACAGCCTTCCAGTACCTAAAGGGGCCTTCCAGAGAGCTGGAGAGTGACTTTTTACAAGGGCATGGAGTAGTGGCAGAAGGAATAATGGCTTTAAATTGAAATAGGGTAGGTTAAGATTAGATACAAGGCAGAAATTCTTTACTGTGAGTGTTGGGAGACACTGGAACAGGTTGTCCGGAGAAGCTGTGGATGCCGTATGCCTGGAAGTGTTGAATGCCAGGCTGGATGTGGCATTGAGCAACATGGTTTAGGGGAAGGTGTCTTTCCCCTGAACTGGATGATCTTTAAGGTCTCTACTAACCCAAACCATCCCATGATTCTATGAAATACAGGTTAATTTTGCTTATGCTCAAAGCTGACTAAAAGCCACATAATGACATTACCATGCTCTGTGCTTGTATTAAGAAGATCCACGTGAGGACCCATGTACAAAGCATATGAGGACCTAAGTACTTTTGCATCAGTACTGTCTTGTGCCCTAAGAGCATGGAGTACAGAGTGAGTCCTCATCTGCCTTTCACATAGGTCCAGTTTAAGTCAACTAGATGTAGACATGCAAAATGGGTCATGTTAGACGTGGTTTGTAACACCAACTACCTTACTGTGCACAGAAGACTGCTTCAAGCCAATGTTAAGAGTAGTTAAAGTGAGTGATAACATTGCTACTGTGCTACTGGCACAGTTATCTTAATTGTATTATCATTTTTATTTCTGTTAGTTGTGTTTCTCGAAACACAGTCAGCTCGTAATAAGAACTTCTGCCAGGCACATTGAAGAGACTTCTCTGTATGGATGGCATTTGTGTTAAGAGGATGAGTCAAGCTAACTAGTGACAAGTCAGTTAAGGTGAAATAAATCACAGTGTCGAGGCAAGAGAAGAGAACCCATTTGCTCCATCACTGTGAATAGTATAGCCACTGTGTGAAAATGAAGCAGAGCAGTTTCTGGAGTTGGGGTTAGTTTGACATATTGACTTGGTTGACTGCTTTTTGAATCAGTTACTGTGCAGGGTTGTACTTTTCTAATGCTTGTGTGTTTCATACCAGTTTTAATATAATTCAAACTTTTCAAGTTCTCAGATGCAACAGTATCATTTTAGGAAAGAGTAGAATGCTAATTTGGACCTATCTGTGCCTAGTAGTAGCCGTGTTACCAGACTCATGGTAGGTCTCCTATTGGACAGTAAGTTTTTCCTATTTCACGTGGTTTTCTTCAAAGCATGGTAGAACCTTTGCATTTAATATTATGGTTTAGCTTTGTCACAAAGCTTCCACATGCATCTGTGCCTCTGATACCAGTATAGAAGTGGGACTGCTTGTCTTTCTATTGCTGTAAACAGTTTTGGTCTCTGTTCTTTTCTGATTCAACAGAATTTAGCTTCTTGGAATCCTTCAAACCCTGAATGCCTCCTGCTTGTTGTGAAAGAGCTTGTGCAGCAATATCACCAATTTCAGTGTGGCCGATTACGTGAAAGCTCTCGTCTCATGTTTGAATATCAGACTTTACTTGAAGAGCCCCAGTATGGAGAAAACATGGAAATCTATGCTGGAAAAAAAAACAACTGGGTAAGCTATTATTTCAGCTAAAATGCTTTTAATAAATACAGCTCTTGCCTTGGAAAACTTGAGTTGTTAATGTGGATCATCGTGCTTTGTTTCCAATGGAGAAAACCTCTGTGTGACTCCAGCTCATTTTCTCTCCTCCATATTTTATACATTGCTGTGATTCCATTACCTTGGTTGAACCAGATTGCCAGGTGAGCCACTGTTTTTAAAACTGGTATTTGTTCATTTGATTTATAGATGAAAGCTTTGAAACTCTTGAAAAGCCTGTGCTGTATTTACAGGGCACAATACAATGTTATTGGAAGTTTGAGTTAGCTCTAGAGATTTCACAGGCAGAGTAACAGTGTTGGTATGACACCCTGCCAGCCAACCAGCATGCTTAGGGATGGGCTGTATCAGGTTGTGGTTCCACATTATAACTGAGTTTGATTTAATTGGTAGCTGTAGTTGTCATTATCTCTCTTGCACTTGTCTAAGCTGAGTTTCAGGAACCTCAGCTGGAGAGGAAATACTAACCCAACCAATTTTTGTCAAAAGGAGGTGAGATGGGCTAGAAGAGCAGTAACTTTGTAGGGCCATGTCTTCATAGGACAGTCAGATATCAAACTGTCTTATCTGTTCCTGAAGTTATATCCCTTGTCATGCCATATAGAAACTCTCTGTATACCGTCTCAGCCTTGTAAAGTGAAGCTATTGGCAAAGGAGACATTTGGGTTAGTGTGTGAGTTGATTTTTTTTTTCCTCAATTGATCTCTGCAACAGAGTAAGCTTTGCAAAAATCAGAGATTTTTCACTAGTAATATATCTATCATGGGAAATTTGGAGTAAGATGACAAATAGACAAACTTTATCCAGCCTAGTAGCTTCATGTTGGCAGAGTACCTACTGATGCAGGAACTTATTAAATATCTAATCTCTCAGTGCTGTGGCCAGCAATTCATCATTCTTGACCTGATGCCTGTATCCAGCTGATGGGGGCTGGGTAGGTGAGCACCATGGACAGGGCCTGCTCCCTGCCTGGCCAGAACACTTTTGGAAGTAATACTTAGCAAAATAATCTTGCTTGAATGACGTAAAAGATCTAGACTGCAAGTCCACATTGTGCAGCAGCTGATGCTTTTATTACAGGTCATTCATCGGTTCAGTGGCCATCCCAGTTCATCAAACTCCGTATTTTACCAGAAAAGAATCTAGATTTTAGGGGAAATGTTGTATGGCATTTTTAGAAAGTCAAGAAGAGAAGTGCTGTATATAATATCCATTTCATTCTGGACAAAAAGCAAGCACCTTGACTGTCATCATAGCAGTCTTCATGTTATATGTGCATGAGAAGTCAGTGACTTTTCTGCATACATAAATAATGTAGCAGCAGAAAGTTGTCATCTAACTCACAAGTAGTGTCATCAGGAAAGGTTTCAGAGGTGGACTCTAATATACACTCCTTTTGGTTGCATAGTGTTTCTATGAGCAATTTCTTTGCCTGTCTATCAGGGACAAATTCTAAGGACAATTCTGAGCTGGCTGACAGCACGGTGGATTACAGCCCAACATCACACAAACCCTTTTGGCAAACGATGTAACTTGAAAGGAGAAATTTCAATTGCATTTCAGGTCTTATTTTTTCTTGTTTAGTGACTAGAAGGTAGAGTGAGTTATCTCTAGTTCATGCCTGGTAGATAGACCAAGAAACAAATTGGCACTGATACTAGCATTGTTTATTCTATATCTGCCTAATGCAGCACCTTTGTCTTTATGTGCTTGCGTGCTTGGGATGAAACCTTTGCTTAATTTAGTCATAAAATAAACAAATGAATTTTTTTCTTTCTCAGTTTTATTTCATGTCAGTACCACAGAAAATAATATGCTGAGCAAACAATCACTTACATTCCTCAGCTGCCCTGCTTAGCAGCTTACTATCCATTATGGAAAGGCAGTTTCCATTGGCTTTGACCTCCAGTACTTTCTCAGAAAGGCTTCTGCATTGGCAAGCTGGATTCCTTCAGTGTTGTATTCAGCCTATTCCTTTCTGAATCGATGTGAATAGCATGTGATGTGGTCCATCGTTACGGAGGCTCATGGTCTAGTGGTTTATGGCCAGTGACTACCTACATGTTGTCTGTTATGCTGAGCTCAAAGGAGTTGATGGATTGTATGCCCAGACTTCGTGAACGAAGATTTGGGCAGGGCTCTCCCCACGTGGGTGTGCCCTTACGGCCTGCACAGTGGATTTTTTTAGGTGAGGCACAGCGTGCACAGAACTGGCCCCACCGTTTAAGTCCTGAGGTCCATCTACCATGGCTGAGCAAGCTTGAACAGTGACAGTGAAGTCCTTGGGACTGTCACAGCACCCGGTACTAACCGGGGCTGACCCTGCTGAGCATCCGAGATGTGACGGGATGGGATGGCAGGGAGGCATTGAACTGCCAGGGGACGGTCCCCATTGAGACTCGAACTCAAGTCCTTGGGATTCGGACTCCAGAGTGCTCTCCTTTATACCACGGGATTGCCCCAGTTGATGGATTAGCACAGCTATAACTGACAGGGGAGGCAAAAGTGCTGACTGTTCTGCAAAGGCATATGACAACATTTTGGTACCAGTACAGGACACTTTGAATGCTTTGCTCTTAACGGGTCAAGCTGTCCTCAGAGCTATGTGGCATTTCTGTGATAACATCTACTACATGCAGTAAAGCAGTGACCCAGTGGTCTGACATCTGTATTTTAATTCTCGTGATGAAAAATATTTAAAATATTAAGATGAAAATTAGGTGTAGACAACTACGTTCAGGAAATAGCAAGGTAGTACATGTGTGTTACTGTGTGAGAACAAGTGGTGCATTTTCATACATCCTTTATTTGTCCCTTTGCGTGTTAAAATAAGTGCTGTTTTTTTAAAAATTGTATGTCAACATGCAACTAATTAGCATGTGTATGTCAAAAATAGGTCAGTGTTAGTTTTGCTAATTTATCTCAAGTTTTCTCATTTTTTTTGTATTTAACTGCATAAAATCAATGTTTAACTCTTTCTTTGCTGCCAATTCAGCCTACTTAACAAATAGAGTTGCTGTGGGACCACTTTATTGAACTAAAAATAGAGATAACACAAAACTAATATGGGAGAAATCAGGCAGTCATTTGTTTTTGAAAAACAGTCTACTTTGTTGCTTCATAACCAGGTGGTCAAAGTCTGGTTTTAAGGAAGTGTATGAAACAGAAAGGAAATCCTTTCTGTTTCCTTTGCATACACTTTATACATAAAAAAGAGCAATGTGTAGGGGACACTTGGCAAATTTTCAGTAAACAGTTGTTGAGGTGTTGAGAGTTACATAATTTTGAAAATAAATTATTTAAAACTTTCTACTTCTTTCTTCTCTGTTTATTAAGAGGACACTTTTGATACATTCTCACCTTTCTTAGCACAAATTTGCTTACATATATCTGCAGTGTTCGTAAAGGTGCCTCTGTTTTATCTATGTATCCTTATAAATTTGCCAGGTTTTTAGCTTTGCTTTCAGACTGTTTGCAGGTCTTGCCAGACCTTTGTCTGGAAATGAGTACAGCCAAGATACATCTATATTTAGGGCATAACAAAGTATAGTCTGATTTTTGTCATGCACTTTGTTTTTTTCTATCTACTTTTTGCTGTTGACTTACTGGCAATGATGTTTTATGGTTTTTAAGGTGTTTTGTCATGTAATACAAGCGAAATCTGTAATATTTTTTTCTTCTTCAGTAATTCTATTCAGCAATTTTGTTTGAAATCTCAGCCCTTCTGTTTGGTATGGGCTTTTACACATTTGTCCAGGTAATATTTCATCTTCAGAACGTTTGTGGTTCTGTTTTAGCCACCAGGTCTCATTAGTGCTACCTTTTTTCCCACAGACTGGAGAATTCTCAGCTCGCTTCCTCTTGAAGTTGCCTGTAGATTTCAGCAATATTCCTACATACCTTCTCAAGGTAAAAATGAAAATCTAAGTTGATAATATTTGTGAGAGAGTATGAATTATGTATATCTTCTTATTAACTATTTTGACTTTCCTACCTTCCTGCTATGTTCATCATTTCTACATCTGATTGGATTATGTTTTGGAAAGGTGATGTTGGACACACTGTTGTTTTATGTGTCACTTTACCAGGTAGTCAATGTACACCTATCACTCTAAAGGACCTTTCAGGATTTAGGTTGTTGTAGAAGATGGACTGCAATGAAGATGTTCTGGGTTTTCACACAGGATGATATGTATCAAACTCTTAACCATATCCAAGATAGTATTATCTTGGGGAATGAACTTAAATATTTCCAAATACAATCTTTTATGTGAGTCTATGGAATTTGATGACATGCAGATGCTGTGATTTTTAATGAACAGTCTCAATTGTACCAGTAGTCTTGAAACGAGAAGTAGAAAAGTAAACCAAATATACCATTTCTTAACAGGCAGTGAAAGCAAATACTGATGACTTGAATCAAAAGCTTCAATGATTACTTTGCTTCATTATTTACAATGAACACAAATTTGACCAGAAACTTTCAGAAGTGGGACTACAGAGTATTTTTATGAGTTGGAAAAAAAAAAGTTATTTATTTCTTTTTGAAGAGGAGAAAGTAAAAACATGGAATAATCTGAAATGAGTGGTTTTCACAGCACTGGGACAGCCTCTCTTTCAAGCAGCTACTTTGGAAGCCCATCGTATGGTCAATGTTACTATATTCAGAGGATGCAGTGAGAGGTCTGTTTCTTCTCTCTCTATCTCTCTCTAACTGTCAGAATGAAGGGCCAGAAATTCCACTGCAGACAAGGTTTGAGTCAGTTAATTTTGCCAACTCCCATCTTTTCTTGAAACTGTGTGTCTGCCTTCTTACTCAGCTTTCTACTTTTAAACATTTGGAAAGACGAACAGCAACTTACTCTTTAGCAGCCACTGTGCTGAGACGAAAATGGCAGTGTGGATTCCATTACCTCCTCTTCAACTCGTTGTTAGAACTGTCTTCAACTATTGTTAAATCACAATTGCGAGTCTTCAGTGTTTTTGCAAATAAGGTGTCTTGAGCTACAAACCATGAAAATAAAGGTGAGAACGATTATAATTTGACTGAAATTTTTGGTTGCAGTCTGAGATTGCTATCCTGTTGTCTCTCTGCCTTCTGTAGACTGTTTTCTGATTGAGTAATGAGCCACACATAACTTTCTCAAATGCATCCAAATATTTTTGGTTTGTTCCTGTGTTCATAGCAGCATCCCTTCTCCCAGCTGACTTTCATCATGGCTTTTTCTTCTGACTTGATGGAAGTGTCTCCAGTCAAACATAAGAGGGTTGGCTAAGGCCGTTTTGGGAAGGTTGGCGTTAAGAAGCAGGATGCAGCAGCAGTTCACTTGGATTGCAGGATAGCTGTGATTTGCTTCTGAAAGACACTGTTGAATAAAGGAGACTGAGAATGTATAAAGTGAACTACTCTGTCTGCTTCTGCCAGAACTGCGAAGTGCTGTATTTTCCGGGGACAATTTTAAATGGGTCAAGAATTTCAGGACAAGTGCATAACCAGTATGTTCATTATCTTCAGTCACAGGGCTGTGTTGTACCTCTGTTCAGCCTTTGAGACTGGAAGGTAGTGTATGACTTATGCAACTATCTGTCATCATGTAGAAACCCTGTGATAGAAACAAATTCTACTGTTATTCTTAAAGAGTAATGTTTTAAGGCATGACAGCATATTCCTCCTTACTGTGATTCCCTATCATGTTCACTAAACATCTTCCACCTTCTCTAAACGAGGTTGATATACTGTGGATAAATCATCAGTGCTCCACAACTGCTTTCCTGGAGCTTTGTTCAGCTTGAGTACTGAGTGATTCATTTGTCTGAAGGAAAACAGATATTTATTTGGCATGCATTTGTAGTGTCATGTGAAGACATGTGCACAGCACGTAGCAGAATCAAAGTTTCCCAGCCTACCTTTATTTTGACATTTCTAAAATCTTAATGTCTTAGCTATGGGATTTTAAAATTAATGTATTTTTTGTGTGTAATAGCCTGGAGTTTTACAACAGGAGGTCCTTCTTGATGGACAATGTAATGATGAAATCCTTAGCTTTCTTACTCAGGCTTCTACTGTGCAAACTGACAGGCTAACTGTCTGTAGCAGAAAGGTGATACGTAGTCTTGAGTAAGTAGCCACAGGAGAAAAAATACTGTCTTATTCCACTAGTGTTTATTGACAGTAGAAGAATGGTTTGACTCGGGCTCTAGCATGGATTATGGCAGAGTGTGCTCTGTAGCAGTCATGGATCTTACACTCCTGCTGTCTTCAGTTTCCTGTATTCTGACATTTTCAGCTTTATGAATGTCATCTCATATGACAACAACATAAACAACATAAAAGCAGGTAGAACCAGAACTACTCTGTTGTGGTTGAAATAATTGTGCTCTGAATACTCCAAATTCATGAAGTTAATTAGAAAAACAATCAGATTTTTTTTAAGCTGCCTTTTTTTTTTTGATGAGACTTTTGACATAAATAGATGTTCAATGTAATATAGTCTATTTTCCATCATGTCTGCCAGTTGTTTTGTTTTCAATACTACTTGCTGGATTATGGTACATGATTGATAGAGTGTCTATTGATGCAGTGGAAATAATTATTAATATATCACCCTGAAAGGTGGAAGAGCAATCGCTAATTGAAGACTGTTAGTATATTAACACCTTAATGTTTTACTGCAGAATTTAATGTGTTTGAATTATGTTCTAGTCTGTAGCCAACCTTATGGCATGCAGTAACTTCTCTGTAATGATTTCCAAAGTTAAAACCTGTGTTACGCTTTCTCTGATGTCTTCTTTTTTCATGTTTAATTAATACTGCTAGTATTAAAATCCAGTGAAATATTTGAAGACAATTATTTTTTACCTAATCAATCATTCCTAGTACCCCAATGATTTGTAATGCTCTTTTGAAATCTTTATTTATGTCAGTAGGTAATCAAACTACAAATGGGACTGCAAAGCTTTGCATCATAAGTAAATACTCAGGTTTGAAGATGTAAGCTGTGACATAAGTGTAATGTTACAAAGTCTTAGGGGTTGTTGAGAATATGTTTGAATCATAAGATCTTACACTGTCAACTTTGTATTGAAGGTGATAGCAGTACTATCACCATAAAGAGTAAAAGTTTGAAGATGTGGCATAAGTTGAATTATTATGGACTAGAGAGGTGAAATTTACCAGGTATTTGCTGCACTAAATTTAAAATTGAGTTCAAGTGAGAGTGCATTTTAAGGAAAATAGCTGCGTATATTAAGAAGAGTGAAAATGATTGTTGTTTTGAAACCTGAAATTCTAGTAAAAGTTCTTCAGTTGAAAGCTAAATAATAACTTGGAATATCTGCAGCAGATAAATATTTTTCCTTCACTTTCCTTGTCGTATTCCTTCACGTTTGAAAGCAGAAGTATAATTTTTTATTTTTCATCTTACAGAACTCTTTGAAGAGAACTGTTGGTTTACACTTAAAGAGCACATTCAGGACAAGACACCCTTCCATTATTTTTCTGTCAGAAAGTTGCACTTTAATGTGAAGGTTTTAAACTGAATGTGGACCTTTGTGTCCACTTCTACATTGTTTTCTTATGCAAATCCATTTGATGTAAGTGAAAATTCTGTGTTGAAACAACTGCAGAATCAAGCTGGTGGCTCAAGCTGCTGCAAAGTTCATTATGACAAGCCTTTCATTAAGGTTCTCTTATTTGAAAAGAATTTGGCTTTGACTCAGGAAAATCCTTACATCTGTATCTGCTTGCTATTATACTTTTTCTTTCCCTTTTTTGCAGGTGGATTTTTAGTCACATTTGTTTAGACTTAAATTCTTTTCTGTTTGTTGCAACATTTTTAATTTTCACCACCCTATTTTATAAATGGAAGTATTCTCAATACATACAGCTTTTGAGTCAGTTTCTAGTTCACATTTCTGCCTCTTTCCAAATATTGTATATGCCACAGTAATGATGAAAGTGATAGGCTTAGCATTTGAAATGCCTTTTACAAATTTTCACAGAATCATAGAATTGTTTAGATTGGAAAAGACCTCATAGACCGAGTCCAACTGTTAACCCAGCACTGCAAGGTCACCACTAAATCATGTCTCTGAGTGCCCCATCTGTGCACCAGCTGAAAACTTCCAGGGCTGGTGACTTCACCACTTCCCTGGGCAGCCTGTTTGGTGCCTGATCACTCTTTCAGTGAAAAATTTTTTCCTAATATCCTATCTAAACCTCCTCAGATACAACTTGAGGCCATTTCCTCTCATCCTTTCACGTGTTACTTGAGAGAGGAGGATAAGCTCCACCTGGATACAACCTCCTTTCTAGTATTTGAAGAGTGAGATAAGGGTCCTCCTTGAGCCTCAATTTCTCCAGACGAAACAACCCCAGCTCCCTCATCCCCTCTTTATAAGACTTGTGCTCCAGATCCATCACTATCTCCATTGTTCTTCTCTGGACATACTCCAGGACCTCAGTGTCTTTCTTGTAGTGAGGAACCCAGAACTGGACACAGCACTTGAGCTGGGTCTCACCAGTGCCAAGTACAGATGGACAGTCACTGCCCTAGTCCTGCTGGGCCACACTATTTCTGGCAGAAGTCAGGATGCCCTTGAACTTCTTGCCCACCTGGGTATATTCATTCTTTGTAGTTTTGTTTCATTCTTTGTAGTTGTTGTCAGCTACGGGCACGTGTGTAATCATAAAGACAAGTAATCAAAAATCTCTAGCCCAGTAATTTACAAGTTGTTCTGGATTATGGGACTGTAGTATCATTGCACAGTATGAGTGGACTTGAGAGTTGTTGCCAGTGATGCTATTGAAAACAATACATTTAGGTATTTTTCTTTGTATTTACATGGAGTTTTTTACATTTTGACTGAGATGTTCTCTGATTAACCCCATCTTCTTGTATGTATCTTTTAAAGTACTCATTTCTGATTTGTATGTACCTGTTTGTTGGGCCCTGGTGATTAGCTGGTATCAGCACCAGTTTAGCCATATGCTGTGACTAGCAGCTTTCCAATAATTTTTCACTATTCAAGTGTAAATGTGATATGCAACGCAGACCTGTTTCTACTGAGGAGCCTTTTTTTTGTGTTGACCATTGTATTTAGTGCATATCTTTTAGAACTGAAACAAATAACAGACATTGTCTAGACACATTGCCAGGGGCCAAACAGTTGTGTTAAGACTGTCAATGGAAAAGGTTTATCCTCAAGTTCAAATTGAAAGATAAGACATATTTGTGTTTTTTTTCTTACTGTGATTTCATCATTTGGAAATCTCTTAAAAGATTTAAGTGAAACTTTTGTTTACAGTGTAGACCAAGTTCCAAGTACTGTAAAAAGACTGCAATACTTGTGTATGTTTGAGTAATCAACTATAGTAGAGAACAAACAAAAAGTGTAATATGAAGGGTTGAATAAGATTTTTTCCAGGCCTTTTTCTTAACTGTTGTGATTTAGCATTTTGATTTATTTGACAGCATTAAAGGTTTGTGTTAAGTTGCTACAAATACCAAACCACAAATACAGTCCTGTATAAAAAGTAGTACTAATGCTTTTTTAAAAATTGAGCTAAATATTCTGAAAAAGAATAATATTTTCTTTTGCTTTTAGACTTCATTTGATTTTTGTTTTGTAGTTGGCTAACTAAAACCTGGTGTATAGTGTCTGAAGGTCACAAAGTCAATGGCAAGAATGAATTAGAGTTCATATCATCTGACTTGATCTTTTTGACTGTTTTGTTCTATGCTGGGCAGCTACCTCTCAAAGGAGCATAGGACATTGTGCAGGATATACTATTTGACTATCTTCCATAACATTTTATGTCTTCTTTGTTGGCTAGAATGATGAACTTCTGTGCCATATGAAGCTTGTCATGTCTGTGGTACCAGGTGTCATTTTACCTGTTTTTCCAACAGGAAAGCTGGAAGTTTATAAGACTGATAGATAATCCTGAAATAATATGTAGTTCTTTCAATTCACAATACTTTTACCATGCTTCCCATAGAGATCTTTTAAGCTAATATATAGATTGCTATTAATATTATCCTACTAAAGACTTCGTGACAGAGGTACAAAGTTAAATTCCTGAATTGTATTCCATAATGTATTCCTTACCTTAAGATGTATGCAAGCATTTGGATCAAATAGTTTAAATTTTAAAAGTAGATGACAGTATGATGTCCACTGGATTGCTTATTGTACCAACATTAAATTACTTAAACAAAATATTGGATCATCAAAGATTGTCTGGGTTTCTTCTGTTAATAAAGGCAAACTTTATAACACACAATTATAATGAACCATTGAGATTTTAGATTAGAAGTTGGTCTGTGCAAGTTAGTACTGGCAATATTTGAAACAGTATAGTTTGTAGTAGCTGAAGCCAGTAAATTGCATGATCTAGAGGCTCTGGAAATAAATGTGAGCTGCGATGCAGAAGACATGTATCAATAAGAATCACAGACTATTCTGAGTTGGAAGGGACCCACAAGGATCATCGAGTCCAACTCTTAAGTCAATGGCCCATACAGGGGATTGAACCCACGACCTTGGCATTACTACAACCAAGTTTTAACCAACTGAACTAAAGATGTCATTGGTATTTGTCTCTCATTTCAGCCTGCATGCAGTAATCTGCAGTTTACTTTTGCTGCCTGCTTTTTTCATTGAAAAATACTAAATGAAGAACCAGTGAGGAAGTGTTCCTTTACCTCAATATGCTGGCCAGTGTCAGAGTAGCAGCTGGGTGTCAGAAGCATGCAAAACTCCCAAGCAGTGGAGCTTGCATTGTCTGAGGCCAAAAGTTAAAATGGGAGGAAAGAAAAGGCCTTTGTGTCATGAAATGTTTCTGTCAGTTTAGGAAGTTGTGGAATCAGAAAAATAGTGTCTTTTTTGGTGATTAAATATTTTAAGTGTGTAAATTTTTGTTACAGCTTAAAAAACATAGGATCTGTCAGGTTTGAGGGATTTGTTTTGGCTTTTTTTTTTTTAGTTATTACTTTGCAGGATGTTTCAGTTGTTTCTCCATGTAAAAGTGTAAGACCGTACGTATTCCACTGTATTGGACTCCTTGGCTAGTCTAACTGCTGCAGTTGTATTATGAACCTGACAGAGTTTTGCAGAACTGATCCACTCTCTTGCTTAGTCACACAATCTGCTGATTCTGGCATTGGAGAGTTCAGAGAAAAGTGGTAACTGCTGTAGTTCAGTGAAACTTCAGCAATACTTACAGACACTATGATTTCATTAGTCATCCTTTCATGACTTTATTCTTAATATCTTCTGCCCACAAACCAAGGGAAGCAAAGCTCTATAAAAGTA
>VWZD01012201.1:0-42721 GCA_013396695.1 Sakesphorus luctuosus | reverse complement strand
GTTTTATAATCAGAACGTGTTATATTTAAATTCTGTAAACTGATCAGTTTCCTTCATTCTCACTAAAGTTTATTAATACAACTTTTCCACAACAACGTGATTTGTTTGTAGTATCTAGTCACTAAAACCATGTAAGACATGTTAGGGTCAGGAGCACCTTAAGCTCCATCTGCTGAAAGCCAAAAGCAGTTTTTTTAAATCGTCTCTTTCTGTAATTTATTGGAAGATTTTGTTAATAAGATCTGTCAACTGGAACAGCTCACTCTGCACAGCTGAAGATTTTTATAGGTTATGATCTTAATATGAATCATAATCTCCAATCAGCTGTATTTCTGATGACAGTTATTTTATTTTTATAATGCAGTAGTAAAGGAAAGGACCACCACATTTCCTGATAAATCTTAGAATATTCATCTCAATTTCTGTGAATTTTTCTCTAATTTGGTAGTACTACTAATTTGCTAGTCAGAGATGACTTAAAAAATTAATTTAATTAATTTCCTTTAAAAAATTAGAAGAAAAATTAGTGTAGAAGAACAGCTTCTGAAATTTATAAGCCTTTTTTGCATCTGGTGGGAAAGTCTATAGACACAATATGTTGCGTGACTTGCTTCAGATTTACTGCCTTGTTAGGGCTTGTAATTTGTACTATTGCTTTACATTTGCATTTTTTGTCTTGCATAGGAAGAATGGAATTCAATAGCCATAAAAATAATTGCAGGTTATTACATAAGATGGTGCTTGTTTTATCTGTCATGGTCCACCCAGAGTATGTAGAACAAACAATATACAGGGGTCTTAAACTGGGATGTGGATCTTGAATCTATATTTCTTGAAACTTTTTAATTAGTTCTCCATTGCCATTTCTTCTTGAAGGAAAAATATTTGACTAACTGTTGAGCCAAGAATTTGATCGTAGCAATAATCTGTAAAATTCATCAACCAGCAAATCTGTATTTGCAAATACAGAAGTACAGAAAGCATCATGGTGGGATTTTAAGGATGTTTCAGTACTGAGCCCGCAGCCTCTTTCTAATATTAGGATTCTTATTAGGTTTCACATCAGGGCTTAGATCCTACAGCAGCTTATATTTTGAGGTTTTAAAGTAAATTTTGTTTTTAAAAAAGTGCCAGTTACTTACTGTTACAGAGACTGGGTTGCTTTACTGTTTTGGGGTGTTTTGTTTTGGCTTTCAGGTTACTAGACTGTGTCTGTCTTGTTAAGAACCAATAGTACTAACATGAATGTATGTCTGTGATGATTTCATATTATTCTTAGTCATTCTTGGTTTGGATTTGCACTGTGATTTGCACTGGTAACTTTTTTCTTATAAATACACGAAATCTTTTCATGACAGTCTAAAAGGGAGGTCTTATTTGGTTTTGGAGTTTTTTTAAGATGTATCTAAAAAATAACTGTGTAGTGTAGTGTGTAACATTGCTCACTTTTATTTGGTTTTATAGGTTTAGAGGCTTAAGCCAAAAAATAAAAATAAAAAAGTGAAGTTTTAGTGTTGAATCAGTAAGTGTCAGTTGTAAACATTCTGAGGTTGAATAATCTATCATTTTTATTTTTGTCTAATTTATACTGACAATGTCATTAATCATAATATCATGAAACATAAAATAAAAATACGAAATATCTAGGATGGTCTGCCATTTTACTTGATGTTACCAAAAGAATGCACAGCATTTTGTCTACCAGTTGCTAACAAATATTGTGCCATGTTTCTGTCAAGCATTTAATTTCTACAGTAGCTTCTGTTTAGGAAAGTAGTTGCTTGTTTTTGTAAGGTATATGTCTGTATTTTCTGTTTTGGAAAGAGACTTTAGATGGAGAAGGCTAAAGGAGAGACTGCCTTGTCCAGCAGCATCTCAGTGAGACACTGAAAGAACAGTAAATAAAACTGAGACCTGTTGACTCTATTTCTGTTCTAATGATTTGTGTTCATGCTGGAACTTGTACGTCTTTCATGTGCTGGGACCTGTAATCATTGCAAACAGCACGTCCATAGGAGAGAAAGGGCAGTGGGGAGGAGCATTAATTTGGCTTCATTGGGTGCAATTAGGTATGCTCCTTAAGCCTTAACAGCTTACCAGTACATCAAAATTTGGGCAAAAAGATGTACCTGAATTAAATGTTGGGTTTGAGTTGAATAATGAACTGTCTGGAGTACCCAAACAATTTTTAGGCATACCCATGTAATTCCAATAGGAAGAACTTCTGGTAAGAGAAAATAGTGAAATAGAGTTAAACTAATAATGCTATTCCAACTCTTGCCATTTTTGTCATTTTAATGATTTTCTTATTATAGCTATATTAAGTAATAAACTGCTGAGATATATATTTTAAAAAATATATCTGAATGTGTTTAAAAATTTGGAGATATCAGATATTCAGTGATAGACAGTGTTTTACTGTTACATCTTTTCTGGGCTAGAAAAATATTAGACAAATATGACTGATGTCTTGACTAAAACTGATGACTGACTGATGGTATGTAAATAATCAGCTACTCATTTGCAAAACCCTGAGGACAATGTGTTGGTTAACAAAGAGTAAACACGCTCATTCCAAATTACTGTTTTCATTGTTTAGCATTTATAATGTGTGTCCTAGATAAAATCGTTAATTCAATCTCATTTCACCTAGACTCATGACTCTTTTAAAGTCCTAAATCTTATTTCATTTTCATTTTACTATTGTTAAGTGATTAGGTAAACTCTTGAAATGTAGGTCAAATTAGATGCAGCTTACCATTTTGACATCCATGTAGCTATTGCCTCTTTTTTTGTACATGGGCTAGTTGAAAATAGAAACTGGTCATCCCACAAGTTCCTGTTTAATATTTTATTCACAGGGGTTGTGGCATATGGTAAAACACCTCTGTCTTTCAGAGAGGACTTGAAGCCTGCTTCAGGTGTGTACAGACCAGGTGTGCACAAATTCACAGTGGAATCCTGAGCTGTGAGTAGAGAGCTTGTCGAGGCATTAACCAGAGTGGTGTCCTTCCTCTCCCCTCTCTTTCTAGAACCTTCGCAATTCATCACAATTACAGTGAGCAGTCATTTAGGTCCAGTTCACTTTGACACATTTCTCTTCAAGGAAAACTAACTAGCCTGTCAACAGGGAACGCTGTACGACTTCAGAGTTGCTGGAGATTTTTCTCTCAGGCTGTTTCTCCAGGATTTCTAGGGTTGTGCCTCCATAACACTTCTAGCGTGGTGCCTCCACAACATTCTTTACTGGTTTTGAGTGTCTTATGGTGATTTTGGACACCTCTTAACATCTGGACAAAAATTTGAAAGATGTTATATTGACTCACATAAGTCACCTTTTCAACTGGAAAATTGTGTGCTGCCTTTCCCCCCCAAGACTATGTACCTGAGCGACAATAACGAAGCTCCCCCTTGCATTAAAAAGACCAGGACTCAGAGTTCCAGCAATTGGTCCAAGCAATAAAAAGTACTTGGTTTCCATTTCTGAGAGGAATGAGATGCTCCCTGCATGCTGCTCAGTGGCAATGAACTCAATTCAAGTATATAATATTCCTCAGGATCAAGCTCTTGTTGTTACAGGACATGATGAAATGAAGCATATCTCTGATGATATTTAGAACTACTGTTCTACCTCCTTTCTCGAGTTCACACAACTGAGCTGTGTTCTGTATGAAAGAGAAGCACCGTGACTTTCATTTATTAAAAAAAAAATGGAAAACAAAAGAATAAATGGCAAAGAGCAGAGTACATATAATCCAACTTGCAGACTCTGTGAGAAATATTTAAACTAAAATACAATTTTAATTTTATAGTCTTAATGCTGTGTTTCAAATTTGTTTACAAATAGAGCACTTATCTCTCTAGGTAGAATGGAGTTCTTTGTGCATCCATTTCATTTTATGCATATTGTGTGTTTTGACAATGTCTATAAAAGGCTATTAAAATGACAGTAATTTCTAGGCTTTGTCTGTATAATTAACCTTGACTGCACAAGAGCTACTGAACAGAAAAGCAGTTTATTTTGTATTAAATACTCATTTTAACATGGCGACTCAAACTGCTTTTTCAAGTTTTCTTTTAATATAAAATCAGAAATCATCATTGAAACTGTATTTCAAGATGTGGAAATTACTAGGTGGATATTGCTTTTTTGGTAGAAATAAAGGACTGTGGGTTAATAATATGATGCTTTAGGACTACATGCTTTATGAGCTTTCCTAAAACAAAAGAAATTTTGGAATGAAATTACCAGAGAGATTCTCTTGATTGCTACAGCAAATGTTTCATGAGAAGCTGTGCAACTGAATTTGTAATAAACAAGACTGGCATTTTATGATTGTGTTGTTGCAACATCAGTTTTACTGTATGGCAGCGACTTAATAGCTAAAATATTCTCTTTGTTTCTTTTCTTTTTTTTTTCTTTACCACATATTGCCAGTTCCTTCTTGAAAAGATGTGTGATCAAACTGTAGCCCCATTTACAGGCCTTCAGGCAATGATAGTATCAGATTTGGGAGACTATACCTGTTAAAGCGACTTGGAGGCATATATTATATCTCTGACTCATGTGAGGCAGCATTGCAGTATGCAGAATTATTTTGTCTTGGCTTCTTTGTTTATGAATTTTGTGAATATAGCTGGCTAAATTTATCCATCCTGAAAAAATGGTGTAGAAAGTTATCAAAATGTTGTCACTGTTATCAGAAGGTAACTCTGAATGAATAAAGAGTGTATTAACATAGTGCTTCAATACTAAATAAAAAAGAAGCTATAGCACAAAAAAGATAATTTAATAGAAAAGAACTGAGAGTCACTGGAAGCCTAGTAAGAAGAAAGATCCATGTAAGATTGAAAAAAATGTAGTATATTAGATTTGGAAGGATACATTCCTGGGGAACCTGGAAAATTGTAATAGTGGTCTGTATAAATGTGATTTAAAGGAAAAAATAATTTTGCTATGCAGTTCCTCAAGGCAGAAAGTGAGTGTGTGCTTAGTAGGACTCCTGAAGTAGTTTTCTGGCACACCCACAGGTAGGTTTTAAGTAAAACAACCAGGTTGATGAGGAGTAGAAATAGCAAAGCTTCGTTTTGTACAGATTTAATCCCTCATCTCCCTGAATCTCTATGCTATTCCATTTTGTTCTCCCATGTGTCCTGTGTAGCAATTTATCAAGTAAGAAGGTGGGAAGTGGCTTCACTGGTTGGCTCCTCAGTTGCTGCTTTTCATGGCAAACTGAATTGACCTGTCTCAATATTCAGTGGAGTGATCAGTTGTGTCTACCTTCTACACAACTGGACCCTGAGATTAGCTCAGTTGGTTGAAATTTGGTTCTAATAATGCCAAGGTCATGGGTTCAATCCCCTGTGTGGGCCATTGACTTAAGGGTTGGACTCAATGATCCTTGTGGGTCCCTTCCAACTCAGAACAGTCTGTGTGAATCTGTGTCTGTAAACTGCAGGTGATCGTAGGGCTTCTATGAAGTTAATTATCTTCTGAGACAAAAAACAGGAGGGAAGAGAGTGGGGAGGCATCTGAAAAGAGTGCTTACATATGCACTGAATCTGAAATCAGATTAAAAGAGAGAAAAATTATTACGATGTGTGTATATTAGAATGAAAAGCTTGCTGACATTCAAAATCTTTTCATTATTCAAAATTTTTAGAACCATTTTGCTAAAGTGGGATGAATGCCCAAGTAGAATATTTACACTTGGTTAGCACCGCGACATTTGGCTGAATTTGTTTGTAAACTCCTTCCTGCAACCTAATCCTCTATCAGTGTTGTTTAAATCAATTTGGGAATGCCCATCTAAGGGATTATACAGTTTTAAAACAAGTCTTTTGTCAAGTGACCAGTGTAAGAACATTTGTTGTAGGTCATGGTGCAGCTGGTTTTCTCCTTCCTCCACTGAGCTGATCATCACTGTTAGTGTGAAAAAGAAATGTCTCCTTTAATGTACGCTTAGAGAATCAGTAGTAAGTTTTCAATATGAAGACTATTAACTGCTCATTTAATATGCAAAAGCTATTTTGGGGTTGGACAGAAAAAGCAAGAATCTGAATTTGTAGAGAAAGATGAATAAGGCCATATTAAGGCCATTTTGGAAGGTACTTTCAATTAAGGTATTTACAGCTGTACAAAACACATGAGTGTGCTTTTTGAATCACAGAAAAAGAGTGGAAACAAGTCTTATTGAAAAATACAATGAAAAAGATTCCTCTTGAGATTAATATTTTGGAAGCTTACTGCATGTAAACTTTTGAAAACACTAGTTCGGAACTCTGACATTGTGTCTCCAGATACTTACCTGTTTCTCCTGTGCGTGAACACATTCAGGTCCTTGCAAAACTATTGCATGGAAATAAAAATATTTGGAAATGCTCGATTTGTTATTTTTAAATGAACTATTAGTTTAGGACTGCTTACTTATTTTTTTTTAAATGCAACCATTAATTGCAAGCCAGAGTCTAACACAGTGAAAGCTAGACAAATACAGAACAAATAATTTATTAATGCTGATTGAGAAGGGAATATTCTGAAATTGACAGAAATACCTTGACAGTGTCCTGTTAAGTAACCATCTGCAAATATATTAATTCCATTATTTTAATGGATTCCTTTCTTGATTAATCAATGACCTTATTCTCTTAAGCATATCTGTCAGGACATGGCTTCCTAACAAATCTATTCAGCCTGGAGCCTGTAAGGCGGCATCTTCATCTTCAAACTGTGTTAATTCAAGAAAATGTTGTGGTAATGTGGGCATTGCTTGTCCAAGAACATTAAGTACCCTGGTCAGGATCTTTTTAACCATAAAAGGGTGTGTGTTATGCTTTCTTGTTTGGTATAAGTTGGAAGACAGTGAAAAAAATACAGAAGGAATTTTTATTACAGAGAAATATTTCCCTAGTTCCCTCCAAATAGCACATGAAGGAAAATTGTGCCTGAAAAAAAGATTTTGTTGTCAGACGAAGAAGTAGTCTGAGCTGCGTATTGTTAATGGTAAACGTTCTAGCTTTGATTAATCCTGGATTTCAAATCCTTATGTTTCAAACAGAAACATAAAAAGTTAATTTTTAGGCACCTCCTTATTTTCCATCTGTTTGTGTAGCTCTTTTCTCTGGATACTGGCCCTGATTTTTTTCATTATCTTTTCCCTTACCATACCTAGAGACTGTTATTAATTGCAGTTGTTTAGAAGTTTGCCTGTAAAATAAAGAAAAAGTAAATGAACTTGATAGTGTGTGTGTTCCAGGAATTAGCATGTGAAGAAAACAAAGGTTTTCAGAGCAGTTCCTTCCTGGGAGTGTAGAAATGTAATTGTTAGCAAAATGTTTATTTATTGCTCTTTAATGTGTTTTGTATTTCTTTCAAGAAAGATGACCAATTCCTTGATATTTGTGGTGGGAAAATAATACATTTTATTTTAAGATTGTGAAATCATAAAAAGTTCAAAAGTGAGCAGCCACTGTTTTTCCATTTGCATTCCATTTTTAACAGTATATTTCCTTTTTAAGTTTAACAGTAATACCAAAATTCTTAATCTCAAGCTGACCTTTAAGCGATCAGAGCTGTTGAGCATAAGAGGACAAGTATGTGCCCTTTGTGCTCTTTTGTTTCCATGGATGTTGCACAGATTATTGTGTTACACGAGTGTGCAACACAAGTCATTTGTTGTAAAGGCTTGGAGTGTTTCTGAGATTTTGTAAAAAAAAAAAAAAATCAAAACATACAAATATCTTTAAAGCCTCTTTGGCAGAATGAGCATCAGAGTCTTCTTGTTCCTTATCTCATGGTGAGATACCAACATGAAGGATCGGGAAGCATGAACTTTATATTCTGTTCTGGTTTCCACCAAGGCTCTTAAAGAGATTGAATATGATGCTGAGAGAGCAAGTCACATAATCTCTTGGATATATAAAAGGAAGGGGAAATATTTAAAAGTTATTAGTGACATACAATTGCAAATTGATACAATTTTGATTTTTATTGCAGTCTGAAATTTCTTTCTCTAACACATTATTGGTTGTACAGCTATTCCAGTGGTTTGGAAGCATTTACATGCTGAAAAGCAGATAGACAACTTTTCAGTAGATGTGCTTGTGCTTTAATGTGTGTTTGTAATTTCAGAGCAGTAAAAGGATTATTTTTTTCCTTGTTTGTCTTTCTTATTATTATTTTCTCCAAAGGGCTAGGACAGTAAGAGTAAAGTTTGCTTCTTTCTGTTGTATTTTTCCTACAGAAAGATGTGTTGCAAATATGTGATGTAAAACATAGATTTCAATCAATAAAATAACACCTACAAAGTAATGTATTTATGGAGAATTGCATAGTATGGAATGTATATTGCGATACGACTTTTTGGAATGATGGTGTGGCTTCACTAAATCTTTCTTCTTAGTTTTTCTTACACAAGTACTGAAAATAATGGTACAGTTACCAGAGTAACTGATTATTCTGTAATGAAAATGGAGTTCCTTGCGTTTGGAAACAAGGATTTACTCATATATCCAACTATCATAAAAAAGAGTTGATTTCTATCTTTAAACCAAAGTTTTGGCTGGAGCGAAGAGCAAATGTGTACCTTATGCTTGGTGGGTTTTCTTCCCTCTTTTGCAAAGAAATATTCATTGCACTTCATGTTGTGGGAAAGGACTAACTAGTAGCTTCACTTCCCTGTGTTTGTGTTAGAAAAAAGAAGATGTTTAGGATGCTGGAAAGCGATCAAGGCAAGACATGTTATGTTCCCTGTTATGAAACCAGTTGTGTGCAATCCTTTAAAAACAAATATTTCGGATACCTTTAAGAGAGGCTGGTCTAATTGGCCCATTTGGTGCAGTTTGGGCCAGAGATGACTGTGGTTTTTATTCCACGAGGTGGACTCTGCCCTCATTGAAGTCAACAGGATCATGATCACAGAACTACATTCATAAACACAGATTTTCAAACCATCTGAAATGTGAAGGGCAATTATATAGCATTATATATAAAGGCCTCTTTGTGCTATGTGCTTGTTCTGTGTTTCAGAGGGATAAATATATACAAAAATTGTAGGTGTGTCAAAGCAGCAAAACTGGTTCAGACAGGTAAAGTATTTGAAGTGGTGTCTTTTACACCATTAATAATTTTGACTTTGTCTCAGTATTTCTGCATCAATATTATGAATCCTGTTTTTAGAGATTTATTATTCCTATAAAAGCATCAGGCTGAAATTTGGCTCATCAAACAAAATACTCTTTCATTCTTTTTCTATTTAAAGAATTTTATGCTGTCAGTGATAGCTGTCTCATACTGGAAATGCTTCTGCAAGTTGAAATTTCTTTTTGTTCACAAAGGAGTTGCTGGTAGTTAAAGGAATTGAGATTAATGGGGTTCCTTTCTGTGGCACTGATCGAGAACTTTGCAGTCAGAGTCTAAATGTTTAGAAGTACGGACTTAAGCCCTGTGATGTCACTAATAAGATGTATTAATTTCCTCATTTTGAATTTGGGAGATGGGTGTATGAAGTTGTGCTCGAGTCGTGTAGTGGCAGACCAGAAATAGATTCTGGTAGTTGTGATTTTTATGCCTTTTAGGATCAAATACAATAATTGTTTCATCTACTAATTTATTTGTGGCTGTCAACCTAATTTAGTATGATATTTATTAATAGGTGAGTACAAGCTGTTCCATGTGCTAATCTTTGTCCATTTGAGTATTTGTTTATCATGGTTGAACTTTATGCAATTTATGGAGCTGTCATTCAGTAGATGTTTTTAAGTCTTTGATACAGCAGTGTTGGAGGTAGAGAGGAAATGAGCAATTTTATTAATTTCAAACAAACTGAAAAGGTTTTAAATTACTGTTTTAAACATTTTTTGCTTTAGTCATAGGTTATCTTTTAAATTCTGTTTTAATTAATTCTAAGTAATAGTTTCAATTGCTACTAGAAGTTTAAAGTGCATATATTCATGAATTTAGGATTGCAGATGTTTTGAATGGGAGTACCTCACAAATGCTGCTGTGCTGCTTTATTTAAATTATTAAATGTCAGTTCAATATGTCAAAATTAAGCAGAAGGCAGGGAAAATTATATTCTAGTCTGTCCACTGAGCAATAAAGTCATTTAACATGAAGTAGGCATTCAGTGGTGAGACTTAGGTGTTGTTCCCTTCCTGCCTTCTCTGGTAAGTGAACATTCAGGTCTTTAGATGTAAATGGCAGCTCAAACTGTTATGGTGTCATGTTGACCAAACCACACCTGAGCTGAAGAATGGGCTCAGTTCTTTCTGTCTTCCTCTGGCAATCCTATGCGTGATCCATCACTCTATGAAAGAAACTTACTGCTGCAATTTTATCATGTTACCAACATGATTCAGTACACAAGCATTGGTATTCTCAGTGCTGAGTTGCCCGTTGCCAGTGTCTGGATGGCCGATAGCTTCAGTATTGGTTCTGGCAAGACTGCAAAACCTGTCATTATTTGACCAAGTTTTCTCAACACAGAGCTCAAGCTGTAGGACTAGAGGTCTCATTGGTTAGTGCCACAGTATTCCTGCTATTCTAAAGACATAGGCTTTCATCTTCTTCCTGACCTGCTCTGATTGTGCTGCAACCTGCTAAGCCCCCAGTACATTAACAGGAACAAAACCTACCTTACATGAAATTTATTTAATTAATAAACTATATTAATTTATCTGAGTGAAAAACATAATAAATGAGGCATCTTGACTTTCAAAAGAAGTATTGGAAGATATCTTAATCTTATCTACAATATTCTTTTCAAAGTGCTTGGAATTTCTATATGCCTGGAGAAGCTCTGTGTTGTCTAAGGCCAATTTATCTTCTGATTATAGACTCAGTGCTGTCTTTCAGATAGAACAACACCGTAGGCCCCAAAGCAGATGAGTCTTACTCATACCTAACTTACTGTTGGTAGTGGTATCAGAAGTTTGTTACCTTTCTTGTTGACTTCTGTTTCTTAATAATTAATGAGGGTAACAGTTTTCTCGGTATCACAGCTGGTTACCTCCAGAGCACATTTCATTACTTTTTCAGCTGCTGAAATATGGAAGATACTAAAATTTCCTTGTTTTTTTAAAAAACAGGCCTTGAGAAAATACAAAGGTAGAGAGAAGGTTTTCACCAATTCAAAATATATGAAGTGACATAATTTATAAGTGAAATTCAAGATCAATATTTAATTTATGTGTGATATCCACTAACAACAAGGATTTTGTCGAAGTTGTCAAATATCTACTAAAATTCTTTGTTAGGATAATATTACATATCACTTGAGATGAGGGCTGTAACATCCCAAGTTTATCTAATTAAATCCAGCTTTAGGTGGGAATCAATGCAAAGTATGTATATTCACAAACTGCCTAAAGCTCATAACATGATAGTCTAGTGAGCAGACATCAGGTCACTACAACACTGCTTAAGGTTGCTCTCATTACTGCAACTAGGTTTGTGTCAGCGCTTGTTTAAAGCTCAAGTTTTTCATTCCGTTGCCTAAGTTACCTGCAGAATTACAGCAAAGAAAAAGTATCTCCTATTGGACTTGGCATTAACAATAATTTTGCTATGTTAAAGAACAGTGTTTAGGTCACTGGGAATGCACATATTCTTCTAAGGATAAACCTTTTCTTAGGTGATGTAGTTGATCATGAGCATCACAAAATGCATGAAAAATAGTTGAAATATTGAAATGTTGAAAAATACTTGAAGAATTAGTGCACTATGTGACTTATCTACCATGTCGTGACAGTAAGTTTGGTCCCACTTATTGTCCTGGATAATACATTTTGCCATTGAAAATATAAAGGGAGAATGGCATCACTTCATATTGTGTATGAAATTGATGGAAATTTCATGGACTATAACTAGAAATGAACTTCTGTACCATGACAGCTCAGCAGAGTATTTCCTCTTATTTTGCCTGTTTCAAAATCTAATCTTAGACAGCATCTCTGATCTTTGAAGGAAACACGTTTGTACGTTCTTGCCAATTAGTCTGCCAGTGTTTTTTGTATAATCAAGTTAGCAGGTCACTAAGTATTTAGAGAGTCTCAGAATATGCTGAATTGGAAGGGACCCACATGGAGCATTGGGTCCAGCTCTGGGCACTGCACAGAACCATCCCCAAGGGTCACACCACATATCTGAGAGTGTTGTCCAAACGCTTCTTGAACTCTGTCAGGCTTGGTGCTGTGACCACTTCTGTGGGGAGCCTGTTCCAATGGAAAAGAAAGATCTCTTCATGTAAGCATAGTGAAACAAAGAGTTTCTCAGAATTGAAGAAAGGATTATATTATTCATGTTAATGTCCAGTGCACCAAAACATTTTACTGGAACTGAAACAAAGGGACAGTTGTTCACTCTGTGAAATATTATGTAAGGTGCACTGCCTTTGCTACAGTTTGATAGTGAATGTTCTAACTGGGTGGGTTGTCACCAATGTAAGTAGGTTTTAAATAAAGTTTTCAACAGTATCATCTCCATTTTATTCAGCAAGCAGTAAGAGCTCACCTGCTTTGTTCAAGGAGTACATTATAGAGTGATGAGCGCTAGCTTCTTCCCCTAACAAATGTCCAGTTTTTTCTCTTTTCAAAAGTAAACCTAAATTCTGATCTCCCTCACATAAGGGGTTTTTACAGACTTACCCCCTGTTTTGTTTTTCATCTTCCTATTAATCAAGAGAACATTTTGTCTTAAACTGTTCTCTCAGAAAGTGGGTGGGTGACTTTGAGGAGCTATACAAGCAACAGTCATTTCACCATCAGTCTTGAGCCTCCACTTTCTAGGCTTATTGAACTTTAAGTACAGCATATCATGGATTTGTTGCAAATACCCATCATAGTCACCTCAGCCATCTACCTGCCTGTACAACAACAGAGACTTCCATTTTTCCTTCGCAAGAATGGCTTTTCAATTGGGAATAACCTCTAGAAGGAATGGATTACTGCTGACATCCTCTAAACACATTTCAATGAAGGAATTCTTTATACGTTTTTATGTCAGGGATTTCTCTACCGTATTTCATATAAATCATGTTGTTCAATTAGCTGTAGTTTTAAATTAGTTTCCTAAGGAAATGTAGCATGAGTGATTATATTGTCTGAGTTTGTTCTGTTCTCCATTTTTTTTTTCAAATATCTGTACCTCACATGTCAATGTGTTCCATGTGAAACTGTCTGTGACAAAGAATGCCCTTCAGTTAGTTCCTTTTTTTGTTTTAAGATAATTTTTTGTGAGAGCTATTAAAAATGTGTCAATTACAATACAAAACAAATAACATTATGAAAAAAATGGTATGTTTAATTTTGTTTCTAGACTTTCCTTGTGTGTTTATACATCTGCATTCCAGATAGCAAAGACTTATAAAACGGACTGTTCCTCTTTTGACAAGAGAGCATCAAGCCTGTGGTTGCCACAAACTCAGTTATTACAGTGAAACTAATAATTATATTAATCTTGTGAAGATTAAAGTTTTAATGTAAAGTATCTTGGAAACCAATTTCATAGATACAAAAGTAGAGTATCTCTTTATGTGTGAACACTCTATCCTTGATTAATGCAATGGGGTTTAAACTTCTCTCAGAATGAATGAAATGATTGGGGGGAAAAAAGAGATAAAAATCTGCAGGTGTTGACTCATCCTAATGGGAAGGGATATCTGTTCTATGTTTATTAAAAAGAAGCAACCAAGCACTTACCATAATCACATCTGTTTGGACACAGGGTACCCTTAAGAGGGACGAGTGTCAAGTGAGTGCAGTTCTCCTGAATGAAAACCAAGATGGATGTTTTAGTAACCAGCTTCTACTTTGGGCTAAAAGGGGCTATTGAAACATCTGCTTCCAGAAAGATTGCATATGCCATGGAAATAAAGTTTAAAAATGTATTAAAAAAGCAACCCCAAAAACTTTTTGAGGAGTCGTTCAGTTAATTTAGGATAGTGAGGAGTTGAATGTGGAGGAAGACAAAAGGAAATGGCACAATTTGATTAGGGAGAAGGAAAATACTGAAAGTTTCTTGTTATGTATGTATAAATATTGCGATGATAACATTGCAGAAGTGTTAAAGCACAGAAAAGTACTTTCAGAAGCAGACCTGCTGGAAAACTGTGAAGACTCTAGCAGTTTTCGTATTGTTTTACATAGACTGTAGGGGCTAAAGAACGTGTTCACAGGAAGCCAGGACAATAGTTATTTCCAAAGAATATTTAACGATTTCTATTTAATATTGCTCACAGTCCGAGGACCAATCAAGAAAAATGAAGGCTTGGTCTAGGCAGAGCTTTCTGAAGATTGCTGTGGTGCACGTATAAGTGGAAGCAGTGGCTTCTCTTGCAGACCCAACAGCTAACAATACTGCCTGCAGAGGGAAAAGTCTTGAGCTACACAATTAATGGGAAGTTTGTGTTCATGGTGTGAGTAACTGTATGGGCTGAAAGGTCAGAACTTGGCAAGACTGTAGTGTGAATCCCAAATGAAGCAGCAAAAAAGTGAGACAACAGAAGGATCTTCACTTCTGTTTCATTTGAGCTAATTAATTCAGTGAACACTTGGTAACTAGAGCATAAGTTCTTTGAAAAGAACCTGGATGTGTATATATGCGTAGGTGCACCTGTATATGCCATGTCTGTGTCTGAAGAGTTATCATTGTGAAGATAACATTGTGCAAAGGAAAGTGAAGATTATAAATTGTTATGTCTTCTCTTGAAATACTATCCTTGAACATACTCATCTGTGGCACACTTTACCATGGGTTACAGTCAGTGCTATTTTTGAATATTTTGAAAATACTATTAAGTTTTATGTAAGGAATAACTACACCCTTGAAAGAAGTACCCAGCAGAACTAAAAATGAAACTCCATTCCCATTGTATGTAACTCCCTGAAGCTGTATTTATATTGTAGAATGTAGCTAGTGTGAGTAGACTAGATAGACTGATTTGTTTTCCAGGATTTACTATTTTCAGTCATGCTACGATTACAGTGACATTTATCGGATTTAAAGTGAAGGTAAGTATTTGGTGTAACCATAAATTTAGAACAAAATTTGAAGTAAATCATTAAATTGATTATTTGTCCTTGCTTTTACAAGTGTAAATGAAAATGCAGATAGATTTATTTGAAGAAGTAAAGTCTATTAAAATTTCCCCTTAAACGTGAGTTGTTCCATTGCTAATGAACTGCACATAACAGAAACATATGGCTATAGCTTTGCTAGCAGAATTTTTTTATTAATTCTGTGGCTGTATAGTCTGCAGAAGTGTAGAGTTAGTATAAAGGAAGGTCCATTCTTTGTATAGCTGTAAAATAAAAGTAAGATGGTGTTGAATTTCTTTATTGATGCCTAGCAGTTCCTCTTACTGTGATGACAAATTGAAATATTTTTACGCTTCATGGATAGTTCATAATTTTAATTTTTTTAAAATACACAGCCTATTTCTATTACAACACTCAACAGTTTTCTAAGTTTTCATGTTCCCTAATATTTTACCAGATCTTACATTAGAGCTCCTTCTGGGATTCCCTGTGTGATGCTGTATGTTATTTCAATTATGACTCTTAACAGGTGATTGACTTGTTGTAGAGCTTAAAAGGAACATACTGCTACTAGTTAGTGATTTTGTTTAATGTGTTCAGTCTTAATTAGAGTGGACTTTTGCACTGCTTTATCTCATGGATAAAATTTGAACTATATTTATGGTTCAAGCAGTGTTTCTCAACTTGTTTATTTGAAGCTAGAGGTGATAGCTACCTTAAAGTATTTTCCATGCATTCCATAGTGTATTTTTCAATTTTCAAAGATGCAAAAAATGATGTATTGGGTGGTTGTGAGGGTTGGGGTAGAATGTCAGTAATAGTTGGCTTTGTTTGGTGCCTGCTGTGAAGGTGCTGCATAAAAAGTGAAGAATGTGTGCCAAAATTTCTTAATACTCAGAACATAGCCAGATAGGATAGGCTTCTGGAATTATGTTTGGACCCTAAAAGTAAAAGATGATATTTCCAGTTAAATGCCAAAATATAAAAAAGAAGGAATTTTGCACAGGATATCAATATGGTAGAATTTTACATAGACTTGCAAAAATCAAATTACTGACGATAGAAGGATTAATTAGAAACATTGACCTGAATTTGGCAACTTTAGAGAATTCCCAGAATGTGTGACTTGAATCTTCCCTCACCCTTGATCCTTAAAATGCTATTGACTGCAGTTTTGTCACTGATAAACACAACTGTTTTCTAAGTAGCTTCTTCATAGAAAAGGCTTGATGGTTTCAGACTTAACAGTTTAGTAACGTACATAGGAGTTTAAATATTACTGTTAAACATGATTTTTTACAATGATACCTTAAATACTGGCTTCTCTGGTTTTTTAGCTGGCAGTTACTTTAGTTTTCTTATGCTATTTTTGAAGGACTTCCAAGTTGGCACTTTATTAAGCTCTTTTTAAAATTCTTAATATTTTTTCCCCAAAGAAGTGTCATAGTGGGCCAAACTATAGGTGTGCATACACAACACAAATGAAAGACTGCATTATTTGGTGCCTGTATGGGGAACTGAGGTTCATGAAGAAGTGGGAAGTACAAGAGTTACTGTTGTCTGTCAGTCTTTACTGTTCATACTTGCAGGATGGAACCCAGTAAGTAATTGTCCATCAAATCCCATCAGTTGTGAAGTTTGAACATCAAATTTGCGTTATTTCAGAAAACTTCTGAAAAGAATGTGACCATTAATTTCTTAAATTCACTGTATTAAAGAAAAAATAAGAAAAAGAAAGTAAAATTAAACATTTAAATTCTCTCTCCTATAGGACAGGGTAAGAAAATTCCAGTTCCAAACTCTGCTGTTGTGATCCAAGCCTTGCTCGTGTGTGATGAGATCACCCACCTTGCTAAAGAACATACTGTTGAGTTTTATGGTGAGAAAGCTAAATATCTGACCAAGAACAGAGAACATTCTTCCCTGTCAATTAGTGCATGCTGGGATGCTGTTCCTGAAGCTGTTGAGCATATGCAAGGGGTCTGGGGCCTTGTGACAGCTTTGAAAGTTGTATTACATTTACAGGAAATTATCTCTGATCCTTGGAACAGATGATTTGAGAGAAAGTGTCAGGAAAGACTTTGAAAATTCAAAGGTGATATCAATATTAATGGCCTTTGAACCATAATATTTCTCATTGAAATGCAGTTCCAGACACTGTAAAACTCTTTACTATACTTCTCCAAATTCTTTATCCTAGGTTGGTGATGGATGCACTGATGGAACAGATAGGGGGAAAGATCTGGTGATCTTTTCTGAGTCAGTAATCAGGGAAATGTCAGTGGTAGAGTCAGTCTTTCATCTGGAAATATGTGATGTATTATTCTCACAACCACCACTTTAATTCACTGGGACCACATCTGAGCTGGACACCCTGTGTTTCAGACACTGTCTTGGGCAGGGTAAACAACAACAGATGCGTCAGCCTTAACCCGAGCACTCTGTTGAGGTACAGCAGTTACTGTCTCACACTGTAAGTTCCAACGAGCTTTCTTGACCCCAACTGTCACAGAATGTGACTTTTTAAATTATATATAGAACAGAGAGTGCCTCTATGGATTTTCCCTCACGTTATGTACCTGATTTACATACCAGTACAGGTGTGAACTCTGAAAGACCACTGGGACAACCATTATTGACTAATAAAGCTTTTATTCCTTATTACAGTGTCCTGCTTATCACCTCTGTCAAGATCCACCTTCACAGAAATGCAAGAGAACAGCTGTGTTTCTCTTCTTACTACAAAAGTTTTATTTTTATTACACTAATGTGCTGTTACTCTTTGCAGCATCTGTATACATTTACACTTGTGTGCACACCAAGAACCTTGTTCATTGGAAAGGTTAATGTTTGTAAATAGGACTCAAGGGGACAGGATGCTTTTACTTCCATATTCTTTGTCCAAAGTAGAGAATGCCACACACAGACATACACTCTTATTTTAAGATCCTGTAGATGTAATAATGAGACAAGGGGATAACAGAATTCTTTGGAAAAGAAATACAAATATTATACCCTTGACATGGGAATGTAGAATAACAGTTTGTGAATCAAAGGTCCTGTGGGCTTTAATAAGTAACATTCTTGTTATTTTCAGGAAACAACAATTGACAAAACAACTCATATAGGTAATACATTTAATACTGACACTTGCTTTTAAAACAAAATGTTTCATATTTTTAAGTCAGTTCAGCAGTGCTAAGCTGCAGTGGTGAAAGACCAGTGAGTAAGTTTAACTTTGCTTGTTTTTACCTTCCATGTTGATTATTCACTTCTTCATCTGTGAAATCTTGTTGGTACTTCCTGGTTCACTGAAGATGCAGCTCAGAATATGGCTTTACTCTGGCATTCTTGTTGTGACCCATGTAATCTATAGTATTTCTGATTCTGCAGAGATATTCACTGAACCAAGAACATGTAAGAATATGTGGAGAGCAGGGGAAAAAGCTTTTATTAAAATGTTGGATTGATTTAAGAAATAAATGCTTATGCTGACTTCCAACCACAACATGGTTACAGAAATACTTATGATTGATGTCTCTTTCAGTATTTTAACTTTTGGTTTCTCTTTTAGTTGAGATTTATTAATTGTATTGATGAACTATTTCATTATCTTTAAAATAGTACCCTTGTTACAAGAGTCATACTGTTGTTGTAAGACTGAGCTCTGTACCTCAGGTCCTTGTTTGCACAAGTACATTAATCTTCCCAAATGCAATTGTTACCTCTGAATCTTCTTTCAATCATGACCCCTGTATACTGATCTGTTCTGTTTCATCAGTCTACATACATAAAATATAAATATACATTTATAGAAGAGCTGCATTTGGTGATAAGGAAGTTAACTTGGCAGGAAAATTATTTTATTTAGAACTGTATTAATGATCTCTTTGTCCTCTAGTTTAAGTACTTAGGCATTTATTGGGAGATTTTGCTTTCCAGTGGATATGAGATGACTGTTCTTTGGCCTCTGCAGTGACATTACTATTTTTAAAGAGATGGGAAATCAGCAAAATGGGGGAAAAGAATGCAAATATTACTTTCTAAATAAATTATAGTCCACTCATCTGAAGAGATGGCTGGAGAGATTCGAGTCTTGGTGAAACCCTAATCAAGGATTTGAATTCCAAGTTGCATGTGTCCCAAATATCTTTCTCTGGGAAAGCAAGTTTAAAAGCAGGGCTTACCTTAAAAAATATATCATAAGTACATGTTGAGGAAGGAGTTTGATAACTTAGGGAGATTTATAGAGAAAGACACTACATGAAGGTGACCTGTCATAAGTCATCTAAATGGGAAAGTGTTTCGTGCTTTCTTTTTTTCTTCTATTTGCTCATTTCTGAGAGCATCAAAAGTGTATTTTTGCATTTGACAATACTGGAAAGGCACTTTGTTTCAAGTAATTCAGACTAGGTAGATAGATAACAAAAAGTTATCTTTTCTTATGGTCTTTGAACATGAACATCCTTCAGAGGTGGATGCTGACCTGCATTTTTAGTTCTTAGTACAGTTCTTTCAGTATTCAAAGTGTAGAAAGTAGATAGCAATGCAGAGGTAAGCATGAAATAAATGTCTTTTAGTGACTGTTGTTAGCAAGGATATACCTTGGCACATGACAAGGTGATAGTGTCTGTACTCACGCAGCCCTAGAATAAATTCTGTCACTTATTTAATGAATTGTTCTTCAATGGAAATCTAAAGTAGCAAACATTTAAGTCACTGATGAAAAGAGTTGTCCATGCACTGAAAATGCATTACAGAACTATAAATCCATATAACTTAATGTAATGCTTGCCCAGAATTGGCATGTCTGTTGCGAATATGCAAAGCCCAGATCAACAAGGTAAAATAGTTCCTTCACTTTCTCTGCCTCACCCAAATGCTCAGAATGAGGCCTGATTTAGGATGCTGGTGTTGTTAGTCTTAGTATTAATTTTAATACCATTGTTCTTTGCTTGCTGTTTACCCCTAACTTTCTAATACAACTTTTTAAGGATCTCAGAGCATGCTGACCGTACATAGAATCTTTTCATTAAAAAGTTTACAGTCAAGCTTTGAAGAGTCATTTTTATAGGACACATGCTAATAAGTAAATATAAACTTTCAGTCATCCTTTCAGCCAGATTCTCATGCAATTGCTCAGGTTGTGCTGCCCTTCCTTCTGCCAGTAGCACCGCTGATGCCAATGAAGTAGCTTATTGCAGTGTTTATTGGTAGAAGAAATAAGGGGTTGATTGTCAAGTACCGTTTTTGTGATTCTGTTGGTTTAGAGACAAAAAACTATTTGTCAAGACATGGCAACAGTAGCTTGGTTCGAGTGGATGCCACAGCTGCTCACAGATTAAGAACAGGTGAAAACTAAGCTTTGCGGTCTCTGAACACATGGTTTAACCCATTATCAGCTGGTGCTTGCAGAGGCAGGTGTGCCTGCCAGCCTGAAAGTGCTTTGCATGAGGTTCTAGGAAAGATATGGCAGTGTTGGAATCTCTTTCCTATCTGCAGAACTTCATCAGAGTAATTGTGGTGGGGGGGGGTTGTCTTTCAGGTTAACTTTTTTAATGGTAAAACGGTATGTATGGCCAGACTTTGCGAACGCAGATTTGGGCAGGGCTCTCCCCACATGGGTGTGCCCTTCCAGCCTGTGCAGGGNCTTTACACCACGGGACTGCCCTTGGTAAAACTGTAGTGTTTTATTATAACTTAATGACTTAGGCATTTTGCTTAGAAATTAGGTTAGAAGGAAACAAAACAAAAATTAGGCAGCACTCTTCTGTAGTGTTCGATAAATTGAGGTCCTAGAAAAGAAAAGTGCTTTTTCATGGGTGCACAGAAAAATCAGGTCAGAGATTACCATCTAGCAATCTAGATTTCTGATATTTCTTCCTATTTTGTATGTGTTTTTAAATTTTAATTCATTTTAGGTGCATTCCAAACCCTGTAAATGCTGGAGTTTAGCCTTATTTTAATCTAAATTTGTGATACCTGATATTGGAGTAGGTGGAACAAGTGTAATTAAGCTTCATTGAATGAACTGAAATTTAAGATCATGCGCATCTTGCATATCAGCCTCTTTTAAATATATTAAATATTCCCTACTATACTAGCATCAAAACATACCTAATAAATACAGTTGTTCAGTGAGGAGGACTTGAATTCAGTCAATATGATAGAATGATCCTTGCTTGCAAATGTTTTGTATCTCTTGCATATAAAAATGAATGTGTAGAAAATTTTAGCTTGCTTGAAATTAGTTCTAAAATATTAATTTTATACTACACCTAGTATTAATTTTATACTGTGCCACCCCTAGATCATTTATTTCAAAACTGGGTCCCAAACTTGCCTGAACATGTTTTTGACCTTTGAAGAAATCTACCTTGTTTTCTGAGATTGTTTTTCAGACTTAAGCAAACTCTATTTTTGGGCTGAAAGTGTCACTGGAACTTTTTCTACTGTTGAACTACATTAATTTTTATCATCTTCGATTACATGAATCTTGAAAGTTGTGAATCTAGCATGTGTTTTCATGGGCAAGAATGTTATTATTTCTTTTTAACCATTTGTGGTTTCTAACAGGATTCGTTACCCAACTCTAATGGTCAATTGTACTGTAAAAGTATGTAAAGTACCATGACCATAATAAAAGAAAGTAGTGAGTGCAATAGAGGTTCCTATGTAAACATTGAACAAAAAACCCCTCTGAACAATGACAATGAAAAAAATACCTGGGATGTTACACTGTTTGTGTAATGTCCATTGTTTTCAGGTTCAGTTATCTATGCTCAACTGTATGCTTGGAGACCTTGCTGATAATTCTAATGCTCAGTAGATGTTACTTTATTTTGTTTAATGAAGAAAACTCAGTGTATCATCCTAGAAGCTTGCTTTTCAGATTTTGCAAAGTTGTTGTCAGCCTATGATTTTCACGTCACTTTGGAAATAGCAACGACGCTGAGCTCAAACATGCTCTTTGCCCAGACTGAGGCAAGTGTTTTGCTGTGTTACCTTGGGAGAGGGGCTGTGTTTGGAGTGCTTTGATGCCATGAGCAGTGCACACAAGGTAACTGCCTTTGTTTTCATTAAAGAACCTATTTAAAGTATCAGCGCTCCTTGATCAGACCTGGTGGGTTTCCTGGAAGACAGGAGAAAGAATTTCCTGGAATAATTATATATTCTCCCTAGAGTGAAGTGGGTTTTTTAGTCTCATTTGCCACTCCACATTCCTTAGCCTGCTTTCCCCTAGTGTGTTTTGTTGGTTTTTTTAAAAAAAAACAAACATTAAATACAGGAAAAGGTTTGGAGAACGTGTAACTGCTTGTATGGAAGCTGGCTAGTGAAACTGCAACAGTTTCTTGTGCTTTATTTGGCAGTTGTTTTTCATGTTATTGCTCTCTGCCATTGGGTAGGAAAAGGCCAAGTTTGCTAACTCTTGTGATGCAAGGAGCCTGGTAGTACTAACAAAGTGAATACTATTCTGTATTCTTATCTGGTGCAATTCACATTTCAGCTTCAAAACAAAATTCTGTTGTTCATTTCTCTGATCAGGTTTTCATAAGTGTGTTACAGGTGTGTATCATGTGGAATTACATGGGATAAATTTGACTCTAACATAATTAACCATTCTGAATGCATGTTATTCTCATGCATTTCTCTTCTGGAGACCTTACTTTCTCTAGAAAGGATCCTGAAATGTGAATTTTGCATTCAGTGAAGCTGTCTGACTTGATGGGGCTGAGAGGTACCACAGTCTAATAATGTCTGTTAAAATATCCACTTAGCATCTGCAGCCAGCATATGCTGGGATCAGCATCTCCTCAGTCCACTCTGTTCTCATCCATATTCTGTCTTTCTGTTCCACTTTCCTCCACAAACTCCATCACCTCATGTAAGTTGTAAATTGAGTTTGTTTTGCTTATTTTAAGCAATCCCTTCCCCATTTGTTGGAGTTTTCTGTTCCTTCTATTAAAGTCATACCACAAAAATAATTATTGAGGAGTTGTGAGTGATGAGAGATCAGAAACCTCCATAAAGAGGTAGGAGTAGTCAGCTGGGGCTGGGAACCTCCTGAAGCAGTTTTGGCCTGTTCATATTGTTGGGAGGCATCTGCAATATCAGTCGTCTGTGTTTCTCAAAGGAACGTCCAGTAGGTTGATCTGTTTGTGTTCTCTTTCTTCCCTCACTTTTATCCCCAAACCAATTGCTATGTTTGCTTACAGTACAAACTTAAGAGCCCTACCAGAAGCACAACTCCTTTGTCTCATTTCCTACAGTCCTGCAGGCCAGAATCTGCTTGTCCTCTCCAAAGCATGCCAATATTCTTCCTGTACATACCTTCCTGTCCTTTTCCCCAAATTCTAAGTTTATTTTCTTCTCATTCTTATTAGAACTAATCATGCTAAAACAGGTTCTTAATGCCACGTCCTGGATTTATGCATCAGTCCATTGGATGCTCTCCTTCCAGTCTCATATCCGCTCCCTCCTAAGTCTTTCACTTCCATGGAAAGACAGGTACTGCTACTGCCCAGGATAAGATGAGAGTTGCTTACTACTTTATGCATTACTGTTTGGTGCAGTAGTGTGCTAAATACCTCCTCTCAAAAGTATACTTTAATCAGAGGCTGCAAGGCAATTCTTTGTTGATAACTAAGAAAAGGTAATGACTGATTTTCCAGAGTCTGCATCTTTAAGGAAAAGGAACTGTAATGTACAACTTGGTTGGACTCCAGGCACAAGAGGAAATGGGTTATAGCAGTTGTGACTGTGCAGAGCAGATGTTTTGGTTGGACTGGCTATCAACCATCTGACTCATAATAAATTGTCAGTTCCAGTAAATTCCCAGTTTTCAATTACAGTAGGTAGGATGCGAGAAAACAATGCCGTTTGGATGGTGCATTTAAAGTGGTTTTGATGATAAGTTTCATAAACAACTCATACTAACTTTGTAAAAAGATTAAGTATCTTGCAAAGGGAGCAGCTGTAAACATTGAAGCACGCATTTGAACATAAATTGAGATTAATACGAATGAAAACTAACAAATGATTGTTTAGACAGTGTTGATACAATTGGAAGAAGGATTTGAAGTTTTTCTGTGGGGTTTTGTAATACCAGAAGTCTTTTCATGAAATATTTTTGGGGGGGGATCTAAATGCATTCAAGCCTCCGTTTTCATCTGTTATGTGGTGCATTTATATCTTCACATGGCCTGTTGTTCTTGACTTGAAAATACATACTTGATGAACCTTTTATCTGCACTGGCTAAGCAGACAGGGTAAATTAGAATCAAATACCATGAACTTTCTGTTTGTGGGAGATTTTAGTTATTCTTGTAAATTACTGCTAGGTTTCTACAATAATAAAAAAAACTATCAGTTGAAAATTTCTACATTTATTTTGCTGTTCTTTTCTCACCGCATTGCTTTGGAAGTTTAATCGAGGATCAGTCCCCACTGTGCAAAGTACTCTGTAAACATAGGAAACCCCTTGCAGTTCTTGAGAAAAAAAAACTATTTATTTTGAGTGTTAAGTGGTGTATCCATTTTTTCCTGTTTGATTTGAATGGACATTTTCTGAAATGAGGAAAAGATTTTTTTTTTAGGAAATAAATAGATAGTAGTGAGGTGGCAGAAAGGCACTATGAAAATCTGTGTTGGATCTTTTACACTGTGGTGCTCCAGAAGTTGGGTATTTTTACTATCAGGCACAAGACCGTTGTGGAAAAATTAATAGGTGTGCATTATCACATGCTTAACGAATGATCTCAAGCATTTTTACATTCAGTTATTAAACCTCAACATTCCTGTGGCCCAGGATGTGTTCTCTGTTCAGTTAGAAGTCATTTTAATAATACCTTAATACCTTATGTAGAGTTTTGTGGGGAAAAAGCTCTGCAAGTTTAAAATGGCACTTTCTTATGGCAGTTCTAACATTGGTGTCTTAACATTTACAGAAAATTGTTATTCTTCATTTTTACAAAATTAGTTTTTCTTGAAAATAAAAGTCATTTGTTTAATAAAGTCATCTTGCATTAAGTTTTGTGAGTT
Source organism: Sakesphorus luctuosus (assembly GCA_013396695.1). NCBI lineage: Eukaryota > Metazoa > Chordata > Aves > Passeriformes > Thamnophilidae > Sakesphorus > Sakesphorus luctuosus. The sequence continues at coordinate 17,644 of VWZD01012201.1, read as the reverse complement.
AAATACAAACTATGAGGAGAAGTAGGCTACTTAAATATCAAAAAATGAGATGTGACTTTAGTTCATCAGCCTTTATTTTTTTTTTCTTCTCCTAAAAGGGTATAATATTGGCAAAGCAATTGGATGTCATTTTGTCTTATGAAGCCAACTGAAAAACCAGGATAGAGGAGATTTTTGCTTTGCTGCTCTATTTAAATCTGGCCTATTCTTTGATATAAATTCACATGCAGAAATGGGAAGAGGGAAGATGCTGCCTGTGCAGAGTTTGATAAGGAGCATTAAAACAACCTTTGCCTTTGACACTTTGTTGTAATGGAAGGATCTCATTCCCTGTTCTGGGCAAATTGCCTGGTGATAGAAGGTTCCAGCTTCTCCCCTAATGACTGACAAGTTTTTGGAGATGACCAAGAGAGAGGTCACTCAAGGAGTTAAGTTGTAACTGGCACAGACAACATCAAAAAGGTCTATTAGTTGAAAAGTTTTCCACAGTTTATCTGTAAGACATGTGGTTTTGGTTTAGGTTTATAAATGGCAGTTGTAACAGACATACTAGCGTTGAATGCAGTTCTACCAAGTAGATTCTTGCATAAATAAAAGTAACAAAGTCTGAAAGGAATAAACTATGTGGGTGTCAGATAGAAGGGAGTCTGTTGCAGCCACCTGAGCAATAAGGTTGAGCAGTACATGGTGTTATTGCACTGCATCTTTTAAAACCTACAGGAATGCTAGGGATTTGGGTCCTTTTGGAGTTACAGTTTTCATTTCTCAGTCATGAAAATATGCATGCATTTCAAAAGTGGTAGTTATAGAAGAATGCCAATTTCTTTACTTGGATTTGCACTGGACAGTAGCTGTATGAACAAAATGTAGCACTCTACTGTCAGCAGGAATTGCAGTAGTGTTTGTTGTGTGTTGGTTTTGTAAATGGAAAAAGATCATGTCTCAGTTTATTGCTCTTACTACACACTTAATTTTACTGCATCTTAACATGCAAATCACATACTGTGATGATTTATGTGGTTGTGTGTTTTTTTCCCACTGGCATGAGTTTTCATATTAAAGAAGCCACTAGTGAGTGTAGAAAATAGAGTGTAATATTATTGTATGTGTTAATGGATGCTGTAGTGGTGTTCACCTAATTTGTTTTGGAGTTGAGTTTTTCTTTTTCCTTGTTTTGACTTTCTTTAAACAGTAAGCATCTGATAGTATTCTAGAAACTGGTCTTATCCATGGTGTCCAGGTGTGTATGCACATCTACTTAAGCACTGATCATAAATGCAGAACTAAATAGGGGGTTTATTGTCCTTGTATCTTGCAAAATACATGTAGATTCTATCTGTAAAAACAAATTATTTGGAAAGATTTACAAACAATGGTCTTGGAAGAGCTGTGTACGTACAGAAGTGGGTGTATTAGATCACTGAATTGTGGAATGGTTTGGGTTGGAAGAGACCTTAAAGATCATCTGTTTCCAGTCACTAGCCATGGGCAGGGACATCTTCCACAGGACCAGGTTGCTGAAAGTCCCATCCAGTCTGGTCTTGAACACTTCCAGGGATGAGGCATCCACAACTTCTCTAGGCAAACCTCTTCTGGCATCTCATCACCTCCAGATTGAATAATTTCTTCCTTTTATCTAATGTAAACCTACTGTCTTTCAATGTAAAGCCATTCCTCCATGTCCTATCACCATGCCCTTGTGAAAAGTCCCTTTCCAGATCTCTTGCTGTACCTTTTTTGTATTGGAAGATGCTATAAGGTCTCCTCAGAGCCTTGTCTTCTCCAGGCTGAACAGCCCCAACTCTCTCAGCCTGACTTCATATGAGAGATTTTCCAGCCCTCTGAGTATCTTCGGGGCCCTCTTTTCAACTCACTCCAGCAAGTCCATATGCTTATTTTGTTGGGGACCCCAGAGCTGGATGCAGCACTGTGGGTGGGGGCTCACCAGAGCAAAGTAGAGGGGCAGAGTCACTTCCCTCAACCTGCTGGTCACGCTGCTTTTGATCCAGCCCAGGGTACAATTGGCTTTCTGAGCTGCAAGTGCACATCACTGGGCCACGCTGAGCTTCTCATCAACCTAACCATTACATGTACTTGTCATCTCTTGAAGAATACCCATTAAAATAAAATCTTTTTAATCATTAGCATTACTGTTTAATCTGTCTTAATAGTTCTTTTCGTTTGATTGACAATTAGCAAATTAATGGGGAAAAGCCAGTTAATGCCATGCTCAGCTTCAGGATTGAAAGCTGTTCCTTATTTATTTTTTTTTTCCTTAATGGTGGAAATATATTATATACTGGAGAAAAAGTCAGGGTGGATGGCACTCCTGGGTATATTTTGTTGTTGTTTGTCATGTTGATAAAGGTTTTGTGATCTATTCTGGTTCTAGTAGCGTAGATGATGGTATTACTTAAAAACGTAACACTTAAAGAAACATTTTGGGTCCTGAGATCTTGCCCATCCATTGCAGTTAGAGGGAACCATGTTCAAAATCCCAGTCATGATCTGATCATACCCCAATAGGACAACAGCTATTTTTGTCCTCACCACTCCCATGGAGTGTTGTCCTGCAAATTCAGGTTAGAACAGTGTTCTGATTTCCAGCCATAGAGTGCTCATGACTGTTTTTACAGGCAGTACTAAGAGTGCGGTTTTCTTTCAGCTGTCAGAAGTGAGCTGCACACCAAGGCAGAATTTAAGAAAACACTGTCAGCTCTGTCTCATTTTTCATCTAAGACAATTAGGCTTTTTTAAGACCCATTCTTCCCTGCAGCTTATCACTAAGTTTCTTGGCATGTTGTGTTCTGCACGTAATAGCTGGTGTGCAGCCAGTCTCTCTGGATGTTAACAGTTTCAGTCCTGCCAAAGCTTCAAATGCCACGAGTTGCCTTCCTGAAACCACTCAGCAGTCACTTTATTTTTTTTCTCCCCATGTAGGGCAGGGTACTCCAACAATATTTAAGTGGTTTGCGTGTTCCTTTCTCACAGCTGTCTGTAGGACAGAGCATACCAGGGCGCTCTGCACCATGCTGATCCTGCTCTGAGCACATATTTGCTAGTTTATCTATTTCCTCTTGTATTTTTCCAAAATGGATAAAAAGAAATGCCTCTTGTCAAGTTGCTGCGTACATATGCATTAAAGGATTTGTTTGTGAGCAACATGTGGCACCGTATTATGTCAATGAAGGTGACTGCACTGCTGACATGACTTTCTAACTAGAGGTCAAGAGCTTAAATTAAATTGTGCATAGCAGAAATACACTTCTTCGTTCTGTATGTGATTTATGAATTGGAGGGCTGTCAGGTCCTAACCAGAAACCATTTGTTCTAGATGATCCCAAAGCTGTAACTGATTGTTCTGATATAAAGAGAGCCTCAACTGTGAGTGCACTGACTTGTATTTGGCATGATTTTTTTCCCTTACACTTCTTTCAGAGTATGCAGTCTATGCTGAAAGTAATGCATGGGTTTAATTTGCAGGAATCTTTGGACAGTAACTGCCAGATAAATTTCTGATTGCTAAAGTGGTTTTCATCCACAAGATGAGTAGCAGTTGAATACACCAAAAAAATTCGAATCATATACTACTTTGAAAAATAACCAGTATAAAATCTGTGGTCACAACTCAGTGATATTATAACATTTTTAAAAGTTCTTTAATATTTGCATCTGATGGTAGTGTTAACCGAAGAATTCTTTAAAATGAAATCTGTATCTATACTGAAATCTAGAGTTCGCCTAGTTGAAGAAGACCTATACTACTGTATGCTTGGTAACCCAATAATTTGTTTTTATATTTTAAAGGAAATTACTAAAGGAATTAGTACTTTTAAGTACTAATATAATAAGAGGAAATAAATTTACAACCTGTTTTACAATGGTTGCACTTTAGATTCCTCACTTAAGTGTCTCCTAAGTAAATTGGTGTTTGATTTATTAGTTGTTATCTGTAAGCTCATAAGTACTCATTTTGTTATTTGCCATTTTATATTTACTTTCTTTATGTACAGGATGTGAATGAAGATCCTGGAGAAGATGTTGCACTTCTCTCCGTTAGTTTCGAGGATGCAGAAGCTACTCAGGTTTTTCCGAAGCTGTACCTCTCCCCACGTATTGAACAGTGAGTGAGACAGGTTTTTTCTGCGAGGTTTATTCTACTTCACTTCTGAACTTTTCAATTTTTTCCTGATACATGTGAGAAATGTTGAGTACGTGATAACGTGCTATTGCTTTCAATTGCTTAAAGTTGTAGTGATTTCTGCAAGAGTGTGTGTGGTGGAGAAATGCCAGATCTTCTTTCAGCTAGTTCTGTATATAACATATTCTTTTAGCATCAGAATCTCTGAAAACTATGGTTGTTTTCCTGTAACCTTCTATGGTACAGCATGCTGATAGCTTTTGGTGGGGGGAATCTTTAATTTTTTTTAATTTCTGCAATGGTAAGTTCTCTGTATAAACATAATAAAATTGAGTAAAGTTTTTTTGTAGCAGATAAAAGGGCCTTGTTAGCTGAGCTTCAGGAATATGCAGCTTTATAGGTTACTTTTTTCAGGAGAATGAATATTTAATTTTAAGAGTGTTGAAACTTACTGATCTGTTTACCAGTTGGCAAAGAGATTTGCCGAGAAACAAATTTCTACTCCTAAAATGGAAGGGTGAGGATTAGAAATCAATCTGTTTTCATTAAATTTCTCTTCTTCCTTTTCTGGAATTAAGAATGTTTTAGTGCTTCTCCTTCCTTTCAGTATCTCAGTCTTGTAATGTTTAAAAGAAGTAACTACATTAGACTTTCCAGGTATACCGCAGTCAAACTGGTCTAACATTGTTTCAGTGATGTGTTGTTTTTCTGGTTAATACAGCAGTGTCTTTCCTCTGAACTGGTGATGATTCTTCTGTGTAAAGAAGAAAAGATGGGCAACACTGTCTACCAGTTTTGTAATAACTCGGGGATAAAGTTTGTGTGAGTGAAGAAACATGGTATCTTGACATTTTGCTCAACAGATCATTGATCTGGATAAACTCTTGGATGCAGTTTAGAAAACAAAAACCAGGATTTGTTTTAGAGAAAGGCATAAGACTTCCAAGATACCTTAAGAGAATGTAAGTTACATATGCACATGCAAACTCACAGAAGTGGGATCAAGATAGGGATCTGAGCAGGGCTGGCAGCATGGGACTGGGACTAGGCCCAGGCAGGGCAGCAGCCTCAGAACCCCAGAGCTGCAGGACAAAGAGGCACTTTCTCCTGTTACAGTCCTGTTAATACCAACAGTCCTTGGTTGTTACCAACGGTCTTTGGTTGGCTCTGATATCAAGACATACACATTCCCTAACCTTCTGGGAATTTAATGCTCCAAGGGTCTCACTTTGGATGGCTGTTTATAGGGTTGTTAAAGGGTGGGCTTTTAGTCATAGCAATTTTCCATCCTGGCCTCAATTCGAGTTGGCAACTCTCTTTGGAAATTCAGTAACAAAATTATTATCCCACTTGCATTGTTATTCAGGCAAGAAGAACAAGTTTCCAAGGCTGCTCATTAAAGAACAGGTGCTCGTTAGACACCTGTTAGACCCTGGGAACAGATGAGGTCAAGAGGCTCAGGGCTGAGCTGTGACTATCCAGGGGTGCACAGACTCCCTGTACTCATGCTCTGAGCTACTGTAGTTTCAGAGCACAGATCAGAATATTCAGTAGTTCCTCACGAAGGGCAGCACCAATCTCTGCTCTTTGTGCAACCAGTGATAGGACCTGAGCGAACAGCTGGACCTGTGTCAGGGGAGGTTTAGGTTGGATGTTAGGAAAAGGTTCTTCCCCCAGAGAGTTCCTGGGCACTGGAACAGGCTCTCCAGGGAAGTGGTCATGGCCCTAAGGCTGCCAGAGCTCAAGGAGCTTTTGGACAACACTTTCAGGCACATGGTGGAATTGTTGGGGTGTCCTGTGCAGGGCCAGGACTTGGACTCGATGATCCTTGTGAGCCCCTTCCAACTCAGGAGATTCCATGATATTTAGTAGCTTTTACATTTTCATCTTTTTTATCAATTCACTACTTTTTGTCAGCAGTAGTTGAGGAAATAATTGTAGTCCAACATGTAATTATCCTTCCATTTTCCAAAGGATTCTTCATCTGAGCTCTGCTAAAAGCAAATGGGCTGCCATTAGTTTCCATTGTATTTTCAGTTGTAGTCACATGTTGACAGTTAAGTGTATTTCAGGCCACCCAGGTATGTCTGTCTAAATGATCCATGAGCTGATGAATATGTTGCTTATTTTCCAGCTTTCAGTAGTATCTTTGAAAAGATGTTAACCTCTTGATACCAAGCAGAATAGCAATACAAAGGAACTCTTCTTCTTCCTAAAAGTATTACATTTTCTCCCAGAGCCCCAAAGAATATCTGATTTGAGATGTGTGATGTAGAGCGATACAGCAGAAAGATATGAGTGATGTTGATACACATCTGACAGCTCTGGTGTATTTATGGCTTTGTCCTTTATGCAGTTATGTTACCGTCGTGCCGGTTCCCTGGAGTTCCATGCCACACCATGGCACATTATCAGTGTATCAAATTCGAGATACTTCACTCTTCTAACTCAGTCTCAGCACAGTCTCTCAGTACTGGTAACCCATAATACCAGAGTTGCTCGTGAGCTGCTGCACCTCCCCTAGTTCTACTGACGCCTTTTTATGTGCCCTGAAAAAACGTGTGGGTATGTTTCCAATGTTTGTTCAATTGCGCATTAATAACAAAGATATAGTTGTCTCTTGTTCTTTCCCTAAACCAATCTCTGCTCTGTTTAGCAGGGGCTGACAGTCTACATATTTAACTTTCCAGTGTTTGGGAACTGAAGCAACAATGCGTACTTCTTTAAACTTTTTGCCAAAAGTACAAAAAGCCTCAAGAAGCCCTGAGGATTAGTTTAATGACTTGAGTCCATGGCATGTTACATTTGAATTGTGTTCTGCTTATAAAAGTTCTTTCCTGCTGCTAGCAGTAATTGCATCTACAAAAGCCATGTAAGCAAATTACCACTGTATTTTTTTATGCAGCAGATTTTGAAGTGAACTAAGTAGTAGTTGGTAGTTCCCAACATAACATTCCCAAGTACTCAACAAAACAGGAAAAATACCAAATTCCCACAATTATTTTGCTAGTACTAAAATCTGTTCACCTTAGGAAGAACAAGCAAACAGGAATAGCATTTTCCTGACATATGAACTAACATTTCAGCTTTGTAGAGAAATAAGAGCAAAGGGCCTGTTTGTGTAGCGTGAGTTATCTCCTGCTTTCCCAAGAGGTTTCATTGCTTTTGTGCTTTGCCATATAAACATGTGTTCCCACATTGCATTTTCTAGAAATGATGCTTACCCACAGATCTTGTCAGCAAATTTGAGTCCCAGCAATATGAATATAGGTTTTGCTTTGAAGGAGTTTTGTGAGGCATGATTGCTCTGGTTTTAGATGGATAGTAAACGTAATACTTTGACTGCACTTTGCCATAGACTCTGTAAAAGATTTCCTGAGTGAGGGAAATGTCCACTTTTCATGGTTTGGAGCAAAGACATTAGTGCATGGATTGGCTTGAAAAAGATTACATACTGAAGCAGGGGGTAGGAATGCAGTGAAGAAGTATTATGTTGTGTTGTGTGGCTGCAGAGTGTCAGGTCCAATTCTTACAGTAAAACAACCAACCCCACACTTTGGGACAGGAAGCATTTGTCTTAACTTATAAAAATCTCAGCAATAACTATTCATAACTATACCTGGTTTAATTATTTCCTTGAAACTTGCTAATTTGAAAACATTCATTTCAGTGCTGATTGTTCAAAACATTAGCAGCCACTTTTAGTTAATGGTTCCTTAATTTGAAATCAATCACTGTTTTTGTAATTTGAAGAATTCTTATTCTTTGTCGCACTGCATCAGTAAGCATATAAATGCCAATAACAGTTGGTTTCAATTATTTCAAAATTTAGATCAAGTTAAAGTGTAACATAAGGTAATTCTGATACGTAATTTATTTTTTAAAAAACCCGCTACTATTTTCACTGTGGTATCATAGAAAACAGTTTCTGCACACTTCTGGAGGAAGTGGTAAGCTGAGAAACCACACAGACTGACCACACAACTTCAGAGTATGGTGTTTGTCAGCATCTCTGACTGTGTGTCCGCAGCTCATCCTTCACCTCCTCCCACCTCTGGGTGTAGGACTTGTTGCAGGATACTCTTCATCCTCCGTTGGTCACGGCTGTGCTTTGGGTGGAGGGTCACCCAGCTGAGCTAGGTAGGCTCAGGTGTGTTCTGAGGCTGCTTCTACAATCTGGTGTGACAGGGAGCTGCTGGGATATTTACCCTTTATGCCTCTCTCACATATTCGTAATGTCTCTAAGCCTGTCCGTAGAAAGCATCTTGCTTGTTCAAAATTGCCTTTCTAGTGGAAGTATACTAGATATTCATATGTGAATGAAATTTGTAAAGAAACTGCCTGTTGTATCTTTGTTTTCCATTTATTAAAAGTCATTAGACTCTAAATCCAAAGAGTCAGTGCAGGATTGAACAGCTAATTTCTATATTAGTGCCTAAAATGTGTGTCAGCATACTACACATGAATGTGGATCAGAAAGTTCTGGGGTATTTTTCTTAAAAGAAAAAATTTAATATATGGGGGGGTTTTTCCCCCTTCATGATTCATCCATGCTAAAGAAAATAAAAATGGGTTCATCTTGGTTCACGTTTTAAGAAAAAAATATATAAGGGTAGAAACACTGTTACTCAGTGAACGCTGTCTTCCCTGTGTTCACAGAAATAATCCTGCAATAAACACTGTTGTCCTGGAGGGCTTTTCTCTGATAAATACGCAGACGTGAATATGCTAAGAAAACCAGCTGTCAGTAGAACTTGTTTTGCTTAAATGGATCAGGCTCCATGCTTTGGGGACTGAAATGGTCGTTTTTTACTGGTCTGGGAGCTGTGCCAGAGGGTTCTTCGTGACTGAGGGTGGTATGCAGAGTTCGGTGACTGCATTTAACCTTCTCATACGGGCAGGGGAGAATAACAAGAACCTGGTCTGAACTGTTAGGCTTTGAATGTTCTGTATATTTTTCACGGATGGAAAAAAATTGATGGGAAAATTAAACACATGTGTTTGCTTTAAGGTGTTTCCTGTCTTTTACCTGTGCTTTCTGCTGGGAATTGGAGGAGGAAAACCATAGAATATTACCCATGTACTGCCAAGTACTGCCTCTTGCTATGTTTGAGGTACAGGGGTGCTGTGAAGGGCTTCACCTTTGCAGCTGACATGCCATGCTGCCACCAGTCAAAGTCTGCTGTTTCAGAGTGCTCATGAATACACAGTCACTAAAGGAGTGGTCATGCTTAGGCCTTTTTTATATGTACTTGTAGAAGTCAGACGTAGGATCTTATGTTCGGTGTATTAAAATGTGCTTGTGCATCGGAGTTCATGAATTCAATTGATGACTATTAGGCAGCCAAGACAGTCCATGGCTTCTTCAAATCCCAGAGCACCTTTGCAGACTTGGAAAGCAGGAGGTACGACTGTTGCTTTGCAGTGCTTTTCTTTCATTAAGCCTTCTTTGGTCATGTCTCTATGCAGTGCCTGGCCAGTGAGTCAGATGTATCTACTGCCTGCTCTGTGTGCCAAATCTTCTGAGACTGTAGCCACTACCATAATCTGATTGCCAGTCTAGCTCTGCTTTGCAACTCTTCCTGTGTCCTAAAAATCATGTGTTTTGATGCAGCCAACGTTTCATGGCCTATTGACAGCAGAGAAGAGATCAGGGCAGACTGGGACTGGCAGTCAAAACAGATTCACTTGTACTTCTGTTCCAGGTGTTCAACTGTACTGACTGTTCCTTTTTTTTTTCTTTTACCGAAGCTGCTATAGAGCAATTAGTGAAAATAGTTGTAGAAGAGCTCAGATGATGTGTCCATCATCAAAATGGTGCTTTAATGCAGTATATGTCAATGCTATCTTTAAATGGTTCAATTAGTGAGATTTTTAAGGTGGTTTTCTTTCAGTTAAGAGACTAAGCAATTAGACCTATTTGTCGAGGTATGAAATACTTGAGGCAGTTCAGTGGGACTGATCTTGTTGCTAGGCAATGTGGTACCAGTTTCTCATACAGTAGATAAGGGGCAGTTTTTAGTCTGATGTACATTTTGTGGCAATCCAGAGATCAACATTTCCTTGAGTCTCAGAGCAAAATTAGAGCTGATTCTTGGGAAGGGTTTATGTCTTCCTGGAAGTTTTGTCAGATTTCTCTGAGCATCAGCCCATATGCATAAGGTTCTGTGATGTGATAGTGGAGGAGAGATTATTCTTGTACAATATATCAAGTACTTTACCACTTAAAGTATTTTCTTGTATGATTGAAAACCATGTATAGATAAATGAATTAATAATAAATCACAAATGAAAATGGACAAGTGATTCAAGACAGCCCTTAACTCCCTTCCTCTACATACTTCTGACTAAGGTATAATGGTCTACAGAAGTTTCAGAAGTTTTAAACATATTTGTTTCCTTTAGATCAAGTCTCTCCATTAAGGTGTTACATTTTGTCACCTATGTGCATATAGTTTATTTCAGGCTACTCTAATTAAACATAACAATTCTGTGTCATGTGCTATGAGCATACCACCTTTCATTGTAATAATCCCTGTTTCAGCACAGGCATGCTAAGTCCTCTACTAAAATAGCCTCCTCAGCAATTTTACTGTGGTATCACTGCCTCTAGACAAGTTACCCTCCTACAAAGAGTGATAATGAAGGACAAAGGGAACAAAGTAATTTTTCTTTAGGATGTTAGACATTGTTATTCATAAAGTTGTTCTGGGTTCTTTATTGTTGCTCATATATTTAAATTTATATCTTTGTACAGTGAGATTGTCAACAGCACTTTTAATTAGTCAAAATTAATACTAACAACAATTTTGAAAGTTGCTGTCATTTTCTATACGAGTTAGGCTATATTTGATACTCTTAAAATCCTCCTCTCTATTTGCCATAGGGATTATTTTTAAGTCATTTTCTTAGATTGTATTTACTTTGCTACTAAAATTCATTGTAATTTTGTAAAAGAATCTCATTTTTCTTTTTTGATACATCTAAGTGGCTTTGTCTGTTCTACTGCCTATGTTGCAGTTTAGAGGGTTGGAGGGTATTATTGTTACCATTCTGACATTCCTGGTGCAGTACTGAAGTGTCTTTTTCAGGTATTTCCCTAATACAGTAGAACACACAGAGCAGATTTCATCTTCCCTTCCTGAAATTTTTTTATAGGCAAAAGGAAGCCTGCTAAACAAAATCAATCCATACAAGTACTGAACTTTGTCACAGGTGGCAGGATTTTTTTCCTACTTAAGATTTAATAGGAATATTTGATGTTCTTTTATGTAGAACCTTTTGCTCTAAAGAACTTCGTGGATCAGCAGTAGGGCCAGCTTGCACTCCTTAAATTCTTTTCCAAAAAGTTAGGCTGACCAGAGAAATTTGAAATAGGTGTCATCTTTTTTATTCTATGGTTTGTGGTATGGCAGTAATAGAGCAAGCAGGAAGATCTGGTAACTGGAGTTGAATGTCAGCCTAAAAATTACTGACTAGGTTTTTCTTGAAAATGCAATGAAAAAACCAAGTGCTACCTGAACTGTAATATTTATACTCAGGGGAACTTGGAGTTTTTCTAGGGCCAAGTTATTTGTTGTTTCATGGATAATGTGCTGTTGTTAAAAGCTACTTAAAAATCCCAAACCACACAACAGTTAAATACAGAGTTGGTGGGAAATCACAGTTGAAGTAATAGTTTCTCTGTTGTTAAACAGGCTTAATTCCACAAACTGTCTCTTTGTAGTTAAAAAGCTCTTGCAGAAGAAAAGTGCTTCAAAGTTACTGATGGCATCAAATATAAAAATTACCTGATAAGTGTGAGGCTCATGTTAATTTATCCGTAAGTGTAATCATGGAATCATTTAGGTTAGAAAATACCTTTAAGGTTGTCAAGTCCAGCCAGAAACTTAACACTGCCAAGTCCACCACTAAACCATGTCCCTAAGTGCCACATCTACACATCTTTTGAATACCTCCATGAATGGTGACTCCACCACTTCTCTGGGCAGCCTCTTCACTGCTTGAGAAACCTTTAGATGAAGAAATTTTTCCTAATATCCAATCTAAACCTCCCTTGGCACAACTTGAGGCCATTTCCTCTTCTCCTGTCATTTGTTACCTGGGGGAAGAGCCCGACTCCCACCTGGCTACACCCTTCTTTGAGGTAGTTGTAGAGAGAGATAGGGTCCTCCTTGAACCTCCTTCTCTCTAAGCTGAACAACCCCAGGTCCCTCAGCCACTCCTCATATGACTTGTGCTCTAGACCCTTCACCAGCTCCATTGCCCTTCTCTGGACACACTCCAGCACCTCAATGTCCTTCCTGAATTGAAGGGTTCAAAACTGAGCACAGTACTCAAGGTGTGGTCTCACCAGTGCCAAGTACAGGGGAAGAATCCCTTCCCTAGTCCTGCTGGCCACACTTTTTCTGAAGAAGGCCAAGATGCCACTGGCCTTCTTGGCCACCTGAGCACACTACTGGCTCATTTTCAGCTGTTGACCAGCACCCCAGGTGCTTTTCCAATGGGCTCCTTTTCAGCCATTGTACCCCAAGTCTGTAACACTGCATAGGGTTGTTGGGCAGGACCCAGGGCTTCACCGTTAACCGCACGCATTTGGCCTCAGCCCATCAGTCCAGCCTGCCAAGATACCCCTGTAAAGCCTTTCTGCCCTCCAGCAGATCAGCATTTCTACCCAACTTGGTGTCATCTGCAAACTCATAGAGGGGGCACTTGATCCCCTCATGCATATCATCAGTAAAGATATTAAATAGGACTGGCCCCAGTGTTGAACACTGGAGAACATCACTAGTGACTGGTGACCAGCTGGGTGCAACTCTGTTCACCACCATTCTCTGGGCCTGCGCATCCAGCCAGTGTTTTACCCAGTTAAAATGTACCTGTCCAAGCCATGGGCACACGGGAAACAGTCTCAAAGGCTTGTCAATGACCATATGCAGAGCCTTTTCCTCATCCACTAAGCAAGTCACCCTATCACAGAAGGAGAGACCAAGTTGGTCAAGCAGAATCACATCTCATAAACCCATGCTGGTTGTGCCTGATTCCCTGATTGTCCTGCATGTGCTGTGTGATGGCACTCAAGATAATCTGCTCTGTGACCTTCTCCAGCACCAGGGTCAGCTTGCTAGGTCTGTAGTTGCCCACGTCCTCCATCCAATCCTTCTTGTAGATGGCATTACATTTGCTAATTTCCAGTCAACTGGAACCTCCACGGTTACACAGGACTTCTGATAAAGGATGGAGAGTGGCATGAGCAGGTCATGGAAGGTTTTCCTTTCAGATCAAAGCTGAAATTTAGTTGTTCCTGCTGTATTCATTCTAACTGGATATTAATTGCCAGAACTGTCAAACAGTTAAATGAATTAATTAGAATCTTGGCAGCAAATGCAGTGGGTATAGAAAGGCAGATTTACTCAACAGTTATGAAAACTCAGATTTCCTAGAGTACACTTTGAACCCACTTTTGTTGCTGCGTGGGTATTTTTCCCAGTTCTTGATGTAAATGCAAACCTGCCACTACAGAACGTGGTATCTTAACAAAGTACACTTTCTAGAAGTTGATTTTTACATATTTAGGGTATGTGGTTCGCTTTCTGAATATGGTAACTAAATCATTTGTTTTCAGAGAATTTCATTCTGATTGTGATCTGCACGTTATAGTGTTCTGTCTTCAGATTTTTCCTATTTTATTATTTAAAACAGTTAACAAAAAGTCAGCTGCTGTTCAAACCTTGCTTCTAGATGGCCACATTCAATAGGTACAAATCTCTGACCACTGGAAAGTGAAAAGTTGAGGATTTTCAGGTAAAACCTTTGATAATTATGAAACAGAGAATTAACTGGTATGTGAAAGACCTCAGTTTTGATTGCCTGTGTTGTCTTCTCCCTTTACCTGCCCTCCTCCAACTGGGGAGAGCTGGCAGTACCCTCTAGGAACCACATTCCTGTTTCCGTTTTTTTTGGCAGGGAATGTGGTGGCACAGGGAGCATGAATTTGAGGTGTTTGGCAGAGGAGCAGCCCTGCAGGGAATCTGATGGGCAGGAGAGAGAATATAACTGGGGGGATCTTGGCCCTATTGTTTGTGTGATAAAGGGAAGGATTGTAGTGCATCCTATGAGTTTACCAAAAGGGCTGGTTCCTCTGCCAACTTGCCTGTTTCCTGAAAGTTTCCTGATCCCACAGTAATATTAGGTAACACCTCTCAGTTGCCTTCACTTTCTGCCTCCATCTTTCCTGCAAATAATCAGTGGCATTTTGAACTTAATGCCTTCTTGAAAGGAACTTCAATACCTCCTTAATTATCCATTGTAGGAACATGCCATTTTCCCAAAATAAACAATGGCTAATTTTCACAATGTGGCTACAGAGTTTCTGGGGGTTTCCTTTTCCCTAGGTATTGTCAAGAATATGATTCGGTGCATTGCTTATTTCATTTAAGGCATATGAGGCAGTCACAGTCCCTCCTGCTACGTAACTACACAAGCTCATGCGAATGTCAGCTGAAACTCTGGCTCCTTTCAGCACTTGCACATTGGACTTACCTGGCGAAAATGTACAAAAGACATTCAAGTGTGAGACTTTTTGTTGAATAATCTTTTCTTAAGTAACAGATTTGCCTTCAGGAATATTGAGAACTTCTTTCCTAGGAGCTTCCCTCTGAAGAATACCCTCAACATATCACAAGGGTTTGTTGAACTGTAGACCCACCACAGGCATCCTGTAACTATACTAAACTTCAGCTTTCTTTAAATGAAAGTGCAAATTATAGGCAACTTAGAAAGACATTCTTTAAATGGAATGAATTTGCTCTGTTTTGTAGATTTAGGAAAACATGTAAGCTGATCTTTATGTTTTGCATCTTTCATTTCTCTGCAGCCAGCACTTCTTGAGGACTAGCAAAACCTGATTAATCTTTAACTGGGAAGAAGCACACAGAGGTAGTTAGAGTTGGCCTAGGGGCTTTATATCCAAGGAGTTGCATATTCATTTTATGTCTAAAGAAGCTTTTTTTTTTTTAATCAAGAAGAAATATTCTTGTACCTGTAGTCCTCTTTTAGTACTTCAAGTAAGTGTTACTGCTCCCGGCTCTCTTTCATTGCAAATCAGTGAATTCTTCTGCTGTCTTTGAGTTGTCACAGGAAACAGCTAAACAGGAGGGACACACCTCTGAGGTTTGCACCCTGATCCAATTCAAAACTGATGTCAGGAGAAGATCTGGATGTTCAGTATACCACTTCTCACCCTGAGTTTTGTTGGAAGAAACCCTGAGCACTCAAATAAGGAAGAACTACTGTGCTCCAACAGGTCTTTGATATGGATGATTAAGAGCCAAAACTCTGGTGTACACTGTGAGGCACTCACCTGCCTCGAGTTATTTCAGTTTTTTGGGTTCATGGGACCTTTTTTAGGTTCATCATTGATGTATCTAGCTATGAAAATCTGGAAATGCTTATTTAAGCCATTTCTCAAACATGACATTGAGTAGCAGTGTTTTGAAATCCTTCCAATTCAGTGGGTTTATAAACCATTCCTGTCTTTCATGATTTTTACAAATCATGTAGCCATTGTGTTAATGGAAAAAAAATGTTGGGACTCTTTTTATGTGTAGTTGGAAAATGGTCTTGTATGTCAACAAAGAATATTACAGAATTCAAATGAGAGATCTCAAGTGTGATATTTAATATGTGCATGCAGTATGTGTCAAACATCCCACGGAGGAAGACAAGTTAAATTTGGCAAGAACTGAAACTTTAGAAGATGAAAGTGTTGATTCTTTTTAGTTGGATTTTAAAACTAAATTCTTAGAGCTGATTTCTTGTCAGGGATCACTTGAGTTACATGAGGAGGAAACTTCAGCTATTTAACAATTTCAATGGACAAAATTCTGTTAGTACTGAAGTTGCAGACACCACAGTGCAGTGGAAAAACCTGTACAAATAGAGCGAAACAATTCTGCTTGCAGATATTTGCTGCTGAAGCCAATGAAAGGGCTGTGCTCTTCTGTGTGGTTTAGTGATGTCAAGCACTACTTGCTGGAGGCAGCTGTGCTACTGCAATGCTTCCCTGACCTTAAATAGCCTATATGCTGGGTAATGCAAGTGTTCAAATATAAATGCAGGGCACATAAGGACAGAAAGAGGCCAGAAAAGCCATCGAGGCCCCTTCCCTCCCCTGAATTAGTCAGTGTCTTCCTCAGTATTCTTCTCTTTTGGTATTTGTCCAAGATATTTACAAAACCATTTAGACTAATTGTTCCCTTGTGTTGCCTCAGTACTGTTTATTCCATATGTTAAGTACTGCGTGCGAAGCAGTTCTGCTCTTCGGCTTGGCTGCTGCTTGCTTTCCTTTCCTTTTCCTTTCTTCGAGGTTGCCTTTGATATTAACCCAAACAGCTGTGCAAAAACCTCTCTCTGTCCTGGTAGGCTGCTTGTACCTCAGCAGCAGCAGCAACAGCAGCCCACTGCTCTTCTCTAGCTCTCCTCTCTAGGGCAGGCATGACCTTCTGGGACTTTCTGTGGACGTAGTTCCTGCAGGTCATGTCTTTGGTCTACTTCCCAGATTTACTTTTTTTTACTTTTGCTCTGTAACGGGAAGATGGTTAGACGGCATGTATGTGTAATTACTTAGTGATCCTCTTAATTTGTTTCATTGCTTAAAGACTGTTTCTTTTGTAGATGTAATGAAGACTGTGCAACGTGCTTCCTACCTCCTCAAATCCTGTCGTTTTCAATTGGTACTCTTATTTTTCTTCGTTTACCTACCACTTAGGTGTCTCGTACTGCCTTCAATGGCTCTTTCATTTCTTTAAGTTCCATCTCCATTTTCTGGCTTCTGTTTTGGCTGTTTGTTTTTAGCTCTGCACACCTCTCTGAAAATGTGTTTCATTTTCAACAAGTGAGGGTCTGGTTTTTTGTACATCAGGTAGCAGTTTTTTCCTGCAGTTGACACAGAAACTGCGAAGAGAGTTGAATGATGAATGTAGGTCTTGACAAAGAAAGTCTTATTGAAAATTTAGGCAGAGTTTGATGAACAAAAGCCTAATGGCCATTAGCGTGGTCTGATACACAGAATCAGTGCATGTCCAGAATAGTCATTTAGTGTTGTCTACAATTTCAGTGCCTTTGTTATCTTAACTTTAATGCAACAGCAAACTCTCTGCACCAGCCCTTGCCAGAAGAAGAGCAGCAACTTCCTATCTCTCTCTCTGTTATACTCCCTTGTCACATGGAAGGGAAAAAAAACCCCAAGTGTGGGATACCTGGGAAATGGGCCTTTCCCTAGTTACACCTTGTTACTAGGTAAGGCCTAGATCAAAACTATCACAACCATGTTTAAGTTATGCCTTGCAATGACAAGGCACATAATACAGGGAAATCTCTTTTATTTTTTTAACTCTGAAAACTGAAAGCTTCTAGTTGTTTTTTCAATACATGGGTACTAATTTGTGTTTTCTTTTCTTAAATTTCATATACTATAGCAGAATTTAAAAAACAAAACAAAAC
>VWZD01012198.1:255416-273590 GCA_013396695.1 Sakesphorus luctuosus | reverse complement strand
TTAGCATTGGAACTTCAATTGAAGTTAGAGATCTTATGCCTGATCGTTAAAACACAATTTAAAAAGAATGTGAAGGAACTTCCATTTTCCTATATTGGAAAATGTCACTGAAGCTGCACAAAGCTTTTAAAACCTATCAACATTTATTTAGAAATAATTCACATCTCTGAGTCCAGAAGACATTTTTTGCAAAATTTGGATGCACTGATTTCCACTGCTTATCCACCCTTGGATATTTGTGAAATTACTTCTCAACAAAAATTTAAAATTCAAAGCTGTATAAAACAATAATAAAGCCTGTAGGAAAGTCATCAGAAATTTTGCATAGAACTTTACAAAGAAAAAAAAAGGGGTAAAAATCGATGTGCAACATACTATTGGCAAGTTCATACAACTGCCTGCACTGATAGATTAATTGTAATGTAAGATCACTGACAGCATAGCACTGGATTTAGTAGCAGATATTTTAAGAAATACTCAACTGAATTTTCTCACAACTTCTTTCTAAATCAGTTATTGCCACTGGCTACTCTAGGTATATTTTTATATTTGCTTTACTCTCTCCACACAGGCACTTTCAGTGAAGTCCTAGGCACTGAAAGTGCCACCCATCATCTGTTGTTTGCTTTGGCAAGATGATCGTTACTCACTATGTCCTTGTTCATGACAACCAGTTGTTTTATCTGATCTTAGATTAGACATCACTTCTAGGTAGAAGCCACGTGTGTCTGAATACTCATTGTAATAACACCTTTGAGTACTTCTATTTCCAATTATGTCTTTTGAATGTTCATGGAAGTGGTTCTTTAAAATATCACACATGTTCTCCACTGTGTGATATTTTTTCTACTGAATCACACTTAAAAAGTCAAATGAAAACAAAGGACATGCATATCATATAGAAGGAAAAGGTAAAAAAAACCCAAACCTCTCCCAATCTATACCCAAAGCTACAAATATCTGAAATAAACTGCATCCTTGTCAAGGGTTCTGAAGGGCTGTAGGTTAAATGCAGAAACATATCTGAACATGTTCACTTTTTAGGTTACTCTCTTATATGTGACAAAAGCTTTGGTGTAATCAATACACAGTTACCACAGACTAGCATAGACCATACCATAATTAAACAGCAGCTAACAAACCCAATCATTTGCTGAAAAAATGGTAGCTTCTTCAGAAGTCTGAGAGTAGTGGCTACTTTGTACTGATAATGAGATATAGTAAGATGATAGAGAAAATCTCAAATAAATCACATTCCAGACAAAGATTTAGAAATCAGCATATGAAAACTCTACTTACAGCTCTCCTAAAGCCAATGCATGGAATTAGGAGATTGTTAGGGGCCTATCAGTAATTCCTTGTAAAGAACTGGTTATTTCTCTCAAAACCTAGGGGAAAAAATCTGGAAAATAGTCTGCTCTAATCCAATATCCCATTCCTTAAGTTTCACATAGGACTAATTTATGGCAAACTTACGGCAAAAATTTCAGTAATTGGTAGCAACAGGACCTCATAGTTTTTGAGAGAAGTTAAACCATATGAAACTCCTTCTTTCTCCAAACACTTGCAAGTGCTTCAGAAGTTGTTTCAAAGCAATATTAATAGTTCTATGAGTAATTGCTGCTGGAGGGAGACTGAAAATGGACCTTCCTGGGAACAAAACTGTAAATGATATTCCATTCTTTCTCTCTGAATAAGCAAAAGTCTTCAGATATTACAAATGTACTTCCCAAGAAAGCTGAATTACACAGAAATAGAAATACTCATTCAAATTGTGTTTCTGTGCTACATTTTTTTCTCCTCTTTATAGGAATGATTATGGAAATCACTTTGCTGAAAAGCCTGAAGGAAAAGTAGACTACAAAACTATGTGTTTAAATGGAAATGTATTGGAACATGAAATATTGCAATTGTTACCATTCAACATTTTGGCAACATAATAATATTTTATAAGGGTTTTTCAGATCCTCTAGTAAAGGAATAACCTATCTCTGATTGATATAGCAATTGTTAGCTCTTAGAGTTGAGATGTAGGTATGCCATGGTCCTTTCCTCTCATTTCTGTTACCAAGAAACAATATAATTATATCTAGTTGTAAGACCTTATAAGTGTGTAACCTCTGTCTTTCCTTTACATAATAACTTTGCTACAACTCAAGTATCTGGTTCTGCTGCAATTAATTTAAATACAATCAAATAAATAAGCAAAAGAAAACAGAACTTGCACATTAGGAATCAACTCCACTTTCTGGTATCTATCTCTTTATAGTGTGGTATTAAAACATAGACTCATGCTGTGTATTACACTCTATTGTCTTAGTTTACCATATGATTATACAACTATCACATGATATAAAGCATCAATATTTCACTCATATGCTGGTTTCCTACAACTCCATTAAGGATGTAAATTTGCACAGTGATGACTGGTTCAAATCCTTTTCATGTGAAATACCTTGACAGTAATATTTCTAGAACAAAATGGTCCACAAAGCTGAAGATGGAACATAAAACAGTGAGGAAAATGGTAGCCAAAAGATCTCCAAAAGAACAAGCAAAGCATATTACCAAGAAAAACAAAGGAATAAAATGTCTTCACTGGGACATTTTGATACAAGAAATATAGGACAACAAGTCTTCGAGGCTATGACTTACATATCCTGGGACTAGTCTTTGGCACTGAGAATGCCAGCATGTAAAGCTTATGCTATTGCTATGAACTCTTTTGCTCTCATAAAACAATCAGCTTAGGATCTGAACTGCCTTCTGGGGATGGTCTCTGGTCTGCTCTAACTGCTGGACTGTGCCCAGGAGCTGCTTGGAAGAGTCTCATTTGGTCTGGGCCAAAACCACATGAGGGACCAATATAACAATTTAACAATGTAGACAATTTGGTTCCAGTGGCTGGAAATATTCTTTGGAGCTGTTTTAGTCAGGATAAATATAGCCTATGTCGTCACTAGAGATTTGTCATTGATAGTAAAGGTACGTGGAATGTATTTTAATGACATGTTTATGAATGACAGGACAGCCTTAATATAAAAGACCGAAGCATTGAGCAGATTTCATTTCTTATGGAGCAATAGCTCTTTACAGAATACAATCAGGAAAAAGACACTTGAAGCCTCTGCTATCATAAACTGCACAAAATAAACCTTTCCAGGTTTTTTAAATTACACAGTGAAAAAGAATAGTATATTTTAGATAATATATTAACTAATTTATTATATTGATTATATAATTGAAATAATCAACTTTAATTTAGGCATATGCAGTTAAATCAACAGTTTTTGAATTCAAGATATTCTAAGCGGTATGTTTTTTAAAAACTCACAAAAAAACCCCTCTAGCTTCAGAGGAAATTACTTTAAGGTTTACAGTGACACACTGAGAGCAATATTGCCAAACATAGCAAGTACACTATCATGTCTGTGTTTACAGGCTAGTCTAGAGGCTTGTCAGAATGTCTATAGTAAAATATATTAAGTACAAATTTTATCAAATTGTTAAAAAAACAAAACAAAACAAAACAAACCTCTTAGACTTCTATTTATGACAGGATTTATATACCAGATAAAAAGCACCACTAGAATCTCATCCAACTCTAAAACTTGTTTTATTTATAAGGAAACATCCAAGGTAATGAAAAAATTAGGAACTTTAATCTGATTAAAGTAACACACTCAACATTGTAAAATACCATCAGCAGTCCCCATATAAATAATAAAGTCACAACATGAAAAAAAGAAGAAAAGCAACTTGATTATTTGTGGAGTAGCACTCTTACCAGAAGATTTAATAAAAAAAAAAAAAAAAATTGATCTGCCATCTTACCTCCAGAAAAATAGGTTTAAATCTGGAAATTCCCATTCCTCTCATTGACTTTCTCAAAAACAAAACAAAACAAAGCAATAATAACAAAAAAACAACCAACCTAACAAAACCCCCAACTCAGTCAAAATCCGCTTCCATATAAATATCTAATTAATTTATTAGAAAAATAAATTATTTTGTGTATTTTACATAAAATATATGCAAGCAAACTTTCCGTTTACAGAATAAAGTAAAGAAACAAGTCCTTGGCCAAGTGGTGCTCTTGTAGCTGTGCTATAAGACATGTAGAAATTCTGTTTTGACCTCTTTTAACTTCCAGAAAATAAATGGGACAGCACATGTTCGATCAAAGTGATTAAATTACCTGAGGCTTCCCTCTCAAATCTGCAGCTGCTAGCTGGAAAGCAGTGAAATGAGGTCATGAGGATGAA
Source organism: Sakesphorus luctuosus (assembly GCA_013396695.1). NCBI lineage: Eukaryota > Metazoa > Chordata > Aves > Passeriformes > Thamnophilidae > Sakesphorus > Sakesphorus luctuosus. The sequence continues at coordinate 269,325 of VWZD01012198.1, read as the reverse complement.
CACAATGACTTCCTGAGCTACAGAGGCACTCCTGGGTGCCCCTGCCACAGACAAAGTACTTGAGCTGGCAAATATCTCCTTTCGGTCAGATATTTTAATACTAGCAGATACAATTTTTTTTTTTTTTTTTTTTTTGGCTGTAGTAAACAGAATTACTCTGGACATTTAAGTCACAGTAGGAAGGAGGTCCTGGGCACAGCACATCTGCTGCACAAAAGAATGGAGAAGTAAAAGAGTTCAAATTGGGAGGGAGTCTCAGGAGGTCTTTGGTCCACCTTGTACTCAAAGTAGCATCAGCCTTAAGATTAGCAAAGATTGTTCATGGCTTTATCCAGTCAGGAGCACCTCTAGGGATGGGGACTTCAGAGACCTCCAGGCAGACTATTCCTGTTCTTGACTATCTTCACAGCGAAAAGGTTTCTCCTACCCATAAAAAGTCACTGCCAAATATGCAGAGACAATCTTACGCTGTTTGCTTAGTAAAGTAGTCTCACTAGTGTGCATGCAGACAAATGTGAACGGCATCAATATGAACAGCACAAGTGGCGTGACATCACTCGCAGCTGGACTGTACCTATGCAGGCTTCACATGCTCATGTCTTGGCACCTTGGATGTGAAATAAAAAATAATCTCTTGATGGAAATTAAGAGCATCTTAATATGCATAAACTTATTTCACTCAGTGATCCAAGATACCATTATCTGTGTCTGTTAGTGTTGGTGCCTTCATGAGATAGCACTGTAGCTATAACAATACAGGAAAAGAAAATTAAAATTTGCTTCCATATAAATGGTCAGCTTTCAATATAATACAGCAACATAGCCACCTGCAAGCAATCAAGCCCTCTTTAGGGTTATGTAATGAAAATAGTAAACAACTTATTCTCATTTACCAAATTATTTTAAGAATGAGAGGAGACATTTCACTTTGTCAGATGTGAATACACAGGGGTGTTGAGGCAGGATCCTGTTTTTCTTCATAACTTGCACTTGAAAGGAAGTTTGCAATTTTTCTAGCTATTAAAAGTTACTCTTGTAAAGAGAGGCTGTCTGCTCAGTTGTAATTTTTAAGTTTTTTATAGATGACAGAAAGACCTTGTCAGCGACTAAATACTACTTCCAACTATTTTAGTATGTATTAAACCACTTCATGATACAACTTCTAAATTAGAGAAATTTGATCAAGTATGTACTCAGGTTTCTCACATCAGTGAAAGATTACCTGACAACAAAGAACCAATGACAACTAATTTGGTTATAAGCATAACTTTCATTTAAAAACACCCCAGGGCAAAGTACAAGAAGAAGAAAAAAAGAATTGTAAAGACATAATCATGCTCAGTTAGCTGACTTTAAGTTTTGCTTTCAAGAATAAAATTATCACATCATGATGGAGTTACTTTTTTTCTTTTTAGAAGAAGAATAAAAAAAGTAATTTTTCAACCATTTGCTGATTCTGCAGAGTTGGAAAAGTTTGGGGGGAAAAAAAGAAAACTGTTTAAGTGTGTGAGTGAGAAATGTCTTGTAGTTAAATAATACTGGATTATGTGTTTGGATGCTTCAGAAATCTCGGTAAAAATAATAAAAATAGTCTAACATTTTATTTGAAAATCCCACATTTTTGAATGTCTTTAGAAATTGTTCATTTTCCTTTGTCTATTTCTCCATCAAATGGAAAAAAATATTTTTCTTGTATAAACAGACTTAGGCAGTTTGCAGAAGCTCATTAAATATAATTTCTGCTAAGACTGAGATTTAAATTAATTTCAATTATATGCATAAAGAGTTATGAGCTGAAGTTCAGAAAGAAGAGATGTACTGAAATACATTTAAACTGATAACACTCACCAGTTAATACTAAGTCAAAGCTGAAAGTAATTGAAAGCAGTGAGAATTATGAAAGCTGTGGGTATTTATACACAAAAGAAAAAAACACATTCAATTGTAAGGGCAATGGTGATTTTCTTCAGTATCCTTTGAAAAAAACCATTTTTCCATAGTGAACAGTGTTGTTGTTGAAAGATGGTGATCAAGTACTTCCATATGAAGGAGCCCAAAATGAAGATGGATTGATTATAATACAACATCATAAAAGGAAGAAAGTGGTATGGTTAGGGACTATTTTAATTTTCATAACAATGTTACATGTGAAGTTATTACTTTCTTGTAGGTATCATTAAAGAACAGTTGCAAAGGTTCTCTGAACACTCTCACCAGTCAAATATTAAGTAGATCAGCAGAAATTAAACAACTCTTTTTTAAAGGACCCAGCAACTTTATTTAAACAGTACTATATGACATCATTACATAGGGCAGGAGCAGCAATTGAACTGAAGAAGGATAAGGAAATTTTTTTCCCCATTCACACCCATCTCTCCAGCTACAGAGTTAGCACGTTCACAGCACAGAACTCTGTTTCCTCAGAACTTCTGATGTAAGACCTTCCACAATTCCAGCAAGTATTGTTGTTCAAGGCTGCAGTACGCTGGTTGAAGAAAACTATAAAGAAGGCAAATTACTATGTAAATCCATGAAATGTGTTTTCTTGTCCTTCAGATCTGCATGACTCACCAGTAATCTGAGACGAAGCACAAAAAGAGGGCCATATTCCCCCACCTTATTCATTTCTAGGCTGAATCTAGCCTTGTAACCCAGAGATAGTGCGGTATCCTGTTATACAAAATACATTGAAATTAATAAACAAACTGGAAAAATTCTGTAATCTGCATTATAACATGGCCTTCAGGATCTGATTTTACCTACTTGCTCTCTGACACGCCTGCATAGAAGCTTTCACAGAGGCAGAGAAGGCCATTTCTGTGCCAGTCTGCTGTTAGGGGAAACTGGAAACACAATTTGTACAATTGCTAAACCTCCAATAAAGTTCACTTAGAGAAAACAACAATCTAATGCAAGGTCGGCTGTAAAAGAAATGTATTTCTCCCAAATGGAAATGTTTTTTTTCCTATGTAGAAATAGATGACTTAAAGAGAAAATAATGTGAAATATGAAAAAGTGAAGCCCATTTACCATCGAGATCTCACCCAAAGAAGGCATGGTATATGTCAGTTAAAAATCAATTCTTCATTTCCAATCCACAAGGATTTTATTTTTTTTTTCTTTCTCGATGCTGAATGTTTTAGAATTGGAAGTCATCCAGTTATAGTGACAATGTCCTGAAAACTGCTGAGGATGGGATTATTTACTAGTTTCAAATTGAAAAATACGTACTGAATTGCAGTCTGGAAATCTTACTCTGTGTTAAGGTACAAGTATATTCTGTTATGTTATATTGCCCTGTTCTTGGGATTTAAAGGAAAATGGAGAACCTGCAATACATTTCAGTTACTGAACAAGTAATCAAAATCCCTGGCAATATCTGACTGCCCAGCAGGATACCCTTACAAAGAGAAAAGCAACAACAACAACAATAGTAGTCTTTAAAAACACCCACAGTTATATAATCCACTTCAATCTGGATATAAATTTGGCATAGGGTAACAGAGTCACCGTGAGTCTACCATGTTTTCAGCAGTATGACAGATTATGTGCATTTTCAAATTTGCATGCATAGAGATTGGAGAAGACAGCCCAGAATTACAGACACTAAAGTAATAAGACTAAATTAGATACAGTCAGATACAAACCCCAAATATATCAAAACCCTCATATACATGTATATTGAACAGAAGATTCTCTCTGGTTTATCAGGCAACTGGAATGGAATTCATTATAACAAAATAAAATATCCACACCTGAGGTAATCACCATAGGCACCTTTTATAATGAATGAAAAACAAGTTAATGTAGTATAAGATTAATTTCTACTTAAAGAAGCCATCCAGAGTCAATAAATGAATTATATCCTAAAATGGACATCTTTCTCTAAAATATAAAGCTTAACTATCTCCAATGCAGATGTGCATACTGTAAATGTCTAAAGCTAGGGAAGATTAATCCCAGCCAAAATGACTAGTTAAGACAACTATAATAATCCACGATATTGAAAAGGTTTGATTGAATTACGCCTAGGTATACACACTACTGCTTAAAAAAAAATAGACTGAGAGCCCTTACTCCTTTCACTTCTTTGAGAACGAATTTCTGCTACACAAACCTTTGACTAAGTGTCTCATGTGTCAGTGTTTTAAAACTGCTGAAGTTCCAAACTATGATCTATCTTCCACTTTAAAAGTGCAGTAAATTAAACAACAGTTCTTAAGTTGTCTCTAACTGGCTATAATTAAGCCTTCACTCCTAATGATGCTGTCCATTTCAAGGACAAATTCAATATGGTAAGAGGTGAAGGAAGGGAGAATTATAACAAAATCCTATGGCTTGGCATACAGCCATGTATAAAGGGCATACATTAGCACTTGTACAGTTTCTGCAGGAGTTGTTGGAGGAGAATCAGTCTGGAGAGGACACAGATGAGATACAGTAAAAGACACAACCATCTTTTCTTTTTCCTCCATATACCTTCATCTATTTTTTATCTTGTAAATATATGTTTGCTTTGTCAGAGGAAGTTTAACCAAATTCTATTTTATATATTTCATTCTCAATAAACATATAGCCATGCTAATAGACCAAAGGTGGTCAGTATTAGGGTGTGAGTCCAAATTGAGGTATTAACACATTCCCAGAGATTCCTCTACTTTTTTTGGAAGTTCTTATCCTTAACCCTTGTCAGATGATTTGCAGGAATCTGCAAAGACTCCTCTTGTAAACATGTTCAGACTAACAACAGACAATAACAATGGATAAGACAGTGAGTTTTAACAGTATGTGTGAATGGAATATACTATTCTGAGACAATGTTGCCCCAAACTAAAGACCTCTAAAGAGAAAATTGCCAATGATAAGCTTTGCTTGAAACTGCCATCACTTAGATTAAACAAAAAAGAGACAAGTCAGTTTGACTTGAAGAATAAAGAAGCCTGACATTTTGTGATGGGGGAGACACCTTGGAACAGAAAAGCGGTAACAGAGCAGCACTCCAACTTCAACATGACACTGCTGCAAGTCATCTCACCATCATCCTGACCTCCTTCTGGGTCTAATGGGGTCTCTGACCCAGGTGACAGCATATGCAGCAGTACTCTGGCTAGAGGGATGGCACTTCAAGGTTGCCACATTCTAGGAACAACAGCTTGGAGTACCTGTTTGAGCCCAACGGACCTTGTGCGCCAGCTATGGATTGTAAGGAGAAGCATGGGGACAGTTCACACATAAAGCCAGCACACTTGCAATCACCAGACACAAGTTTGGATGTGCACACAAGCATGTAGTTGTGAGTGTGCAGTTAGAGTTTCCTGCAATTATTGGAGGGCAGTTAGAAATGTGTAGGTGTACATATACATTTTGTATGTGTACAGTATTATAATACAATATATATTGTATTGCTAATATTGATCCCAAATGTATGGTTGATCAAATGGCCTATTAATTATACACAATTCAAAAATCAGTAAACCTTATTTGGTTTAACCCAAGTGAGCTGAGTATTTCTTCCCTTCCACATTTATTGCATTTACAATTAAGCATAATTACAGCTATGATAAAAAACTCTAAATAATTCCCACCTATCACCAACTTAACTTATGGTGAATAAAGTCACACAAGACTAAGGATTTGTAAACTAGATCATATTTTAGATAATTTACTTGAAGCTCTCTGAAGATTTTAATTAGAAAATGATTCAAAAGTCTTTCAAGAAACTGAGATAACTTCTATTGGACAGCAGCACTGAGCAAGTACTAAACGAATTCAGCTTTCAAAGTACTGAAGTATGTAAATTATTTTGTTTATATGTTTACATATACTCTTTAAGGTAAATAATTTTTTCTTTCTGAAAGGCTGGTAATATGGGGAACACACATGATATTAAAAGTCACTGCTGAAGTCAAGTCATTGTGTAACTATGAGGTTTCTTAACCTCATTTTGAGTTGTTTAACTCAGGGTTTTAAAGGTAATGGAATATTTTTTTTTCTTTTCTTCCTCATATGATCATGGTAGTTCCATTTTTTGCAGAACTTAACAATTGCAACTGTGGTGGTGACTTTTATGATGGCTTCTCATCTAAGTTAACTTCTGCTTGATGTTATGGAGAAAATAGGATTTTAAAGATAGAAAGTAGGCTCAAATATAAAAGCAATAGAATATGTTACTACTCTATTTTTAATAAATCTAAGAATGGAAATGATATTGCTTTCACCTAAGAAATATGTATGCAAAAATGTTGGGTTTTTTCATCAGTCTCAAAACCAAAATTTTCTTTCCAAAATTTCTTACCTAATACAAAAAAAGAGTTAATAAAGTTGCTTCATAGACAAATTTATGACATAGTGAGTTAGTTCATTCATATTATACATGTTTAAATATTTCAAATTTCAAATTTTTTTTCTTTTTAAAAATGTTGATAATTTTCTAAACTTTTTTTCACCATAGAAGATTCTGGTAAAATCAGTTCAATGTGGATAAAAATGGTTTAGCTGAAATGTCAGATTGTGAATTTGGCTTCTTTCCTTTTGCAAGCAGAAGGTAGAAAAATATGATGTTATATAAAATGATTATTTCTCTTTTTTTTCATATACAGACATTTGCCACTGCTTAGATGCTATGGTGAACAACAGTAATGTAATTTTGGACAATGTTTGTCCTAAATCTCTGCCAGTTTATTCCACTCTATCTGACATTGCGGTCAAAGAGTTTATTCTGAATGCAGAAGTCAGTCTTCAGATTTGGTCACCACATATTTCAGGCAAATTAATCCCTGCACCAGGCACTACATGGAGCAGCAATTGATCCTTTCTATAACTTCTGCCTTGGAACATTTTGCAGATTTTTACCTCCTAGACCTACTGTTTGTCTTGGAGGTGAAAGTAAATACTGTTATGGTAGAAACTGAGTGAGTGGATATACAGTTGAAAACTTAAGCACTGATATGCGAAAGCAGTGTTGGTATTTATTTTAACTAGTTTTAAAAATATACAGCTTTTCTTTTTCCCCACAAAGTAGATGACTAGAAAGGCCAGGAAAATACTTTTGGAGTAGAGTTACTGCACTGTAATCAGAGAAAGACTATCTAAAACCAGAGAAGTTGCTGTATTATTTCAGTCCCTTTTCTTCTACTGGCTATTTTCAAGCCTGCATTTGTCTTTCTAACACTAATTGGAGTATTGACTGACCATATAAATGCTTGCCCTCATTGTTCTACTCTCACAAATTAACTAGTGAGTGCCTCCAGTTATCTAAATAAGGTGCTGATTGATTGTGTGGAAATAATTAATCAAGCCAGACCTGATATGATCTCCAGCCATGTCAGAACTTTCTTTTCTCATTATGCTTACCTAGTGCAGAATTTAAATTTACAGCCTGTAGCAAAAGGTAATGTTTTTTGAGAGGTTTCTACAAGTCAAATTACAAGGAGGAAGTCAGATTTCATTGTAATAAGACTTTAAATGAGTGCAATTACATTTTAGCTCAAACAGTCTTGTTTCAAATATTGTTCTGCCTGTCTGGCAGCATTTAATAGAAGCCAACATCGAGTTTAGAGCACTGGGGAATAATATGCCAACTTTCCTGCTTGAATCAGTGGAAGCAGGTGTCCTTAATGGACAGGCACTTAAATGCATGTAATGCAGAAACTGAAATGCTGTTACAACTGTATTTCTCCTTAACGACAAGAAGACATAGTAAGCAATACAATGTCTTTTGCTGCAGCAACTCATTTATCATGAACAAGCTTACTGTCCTTCACCCTTTACCCTCCCCATGTACACACACTTGAAAACGGAAAAAGATCTTTTCTAACTGAAAAAGCAGGAGCAGCATACACTGTAACTTTTTTCAGCAAAGCATGTTACACTCTGAGTGATCGTAAAATGTCCTCAAGTGCCTGCACAGTATCTTAACTAGGAACAGCACAGCAGAAGTGATCTTTTAAATCATCAAATCTAGACTACTGCACTGACAAATGGGCGCTACTTGCTAGTGTTTCCTGACACACTGTCTCAGTCCTGGCTGGCACTTCAGCACAGATGTTCTTACAGAGAATTGGAATTACCTAGCTTCTCCTCTTGACACACTAGCAATGAGACAACAAAGCTGTCATAATCTTATGACAACACAAGGAGGCTAAGCACTAACCCAGCTACTTCCACAGTGTAGAAGTGTGCCTTCTTTCTCCGGCACTTCTACCAGAATCCTAAAGGCATGAGATCCCAGACTAGGCTAACACTAAATATTTGCCCAAACAGTGTGGAATTTCTGCTACATCCAGAAACACGCCACCACTGCTGAAAATGAAACAAAACCCCAACACTGCATTCATAATGAAGAATAGTTCCTAAATGTGCATACTTCAGCAAGTATGCACAATTCCTTTGGATAAGCTTGGTTGTGAATCCAGGCCCTAGAGCATTTTCTATTTCTGAGGTGGCAGAAACAAAGGCTGTTTTAAGTGCATATAAATCAGCTTTAAGCTGATTTTTTGCATTGCTAAAATAGCACAATTCACAACTTTCCTCCAGTGTACAACAGAAAAATTATGCTTTTAGTCTTTGAATGTGAAAGCTTGTATTTGTAGTAAGGAGGAAAGAGCTGAATTCTTCACATTCAGATATATTCCTACATGAATATATCTGCAAAATGTTTGACATTAAAACATAATTACAACAAGGAATTCTCACATAGAGTATTTGAAAGCGATGCACTTAGTTTGCAATAATATGTCTTTAATAGCCCTCTCAGATCTTCACCAAAGGGAAAAGAACACAAATCTGCAACATTGCCCAACTGGGAAAATAAATGGTCATCTTGTTTCACTCATAAATGAGTACTGTTGGCAGAGAACAATTATGGGGATATTTATTACCTTATTTCCAGTGGCAGACCATTATCAAATGCTACCAGATGCTCATCTCAATTGTCAGTGTCATTTTGAAGACTCTAATGATGCCAGCTAGCTTTCTACATAACAGAAAAATAGTGTTTCTTCACCTCAAAGCTGCCTACCCAAGTATAAATTTGAGTTTTGCCGGCAGGTTCATTTCCATTGTTAATGCACAATTTCTTCAAAATAGACCACAACTTATTGGAGAGTTTATTACCTATGGCACAAGCCTGTCCTGGTAGCTCTCCATTGCTTAATTACCAAGAGAAGATAAATATCTGAAATGCAACCCCACTGGTTAGACTAGTAGTATAGACTTTTTCATTAATGTATTGTTTTGTATTTTAATCATGGTAGAGAATTTTAATCAAGTGAGTACAACTAAACAGAATTAGTAAACAAACAAAAACATTTTTGAAGTGTGTAAAAATATTTATGTATTTATTTAAAACAAACATTCTGAACACAGCATATCTACTTTTATACGCATACATATATATTACATAGGCAAGACTTTGAAGGCAACAGTCTTATGTTATGCCTCACATTTTAGAACAGCTAACCAATTTTGGTCTCTCTTTGCAGTTTAAGTGACATTTTAAACACGGCTTGAATAAAGCAAAAATGCCTAGCACCTTTGAAAGCCACGCAGTATATAGGTATGTTTATGTAAGTGGATCAAGACATGAGTCAGAATGTTGAATGACCATTTGGTATCATAAATAATGAAAGGAAGCCATGAAATAATTTATTACAAATGGATTTTTAAAAGTGAATGACTAAGTGCATATGAGTTCCTTGCTAGGAGATCTCACTACTTCAATCACTGAATTCAAATACCATTATTGAGATCCTGCTGGGAAAGCAGCATAGGTACTTTCTGGATGGCCTGTTTATTTGCTTCCATCTCTATTCTTGCTGTGCAAGTGTTCCTTGCTCTATAGAAAATACGTAACTACTGGAATAGTGGATAGAAATAATGAGCTGAAAAGTTTTGTTAAAGCTAGATTTGAAATTTCACTCCACATCATAGAACAAAACATTTTATCCATATTATAATAAAATTTAATTCACAGTTCATTTACAGATCAAGCCTAAATACAAGCCCAGTAATAGAAGCTTTAAATAACATGCTTCAGATTTTATCTTGAATTGTTGCACTTGCATGGAGCATGTCTACTTTAAATTTACAGACCCAGCTCCTGCCCAGGCACAAGGCATCCCAGTGTCTCACTGCTCTTACTAGCTCTATAGTCACATGCAAAGGGACTCCAACTTAAAGCCCGGTTTAAGTGCCATGACCTTCACCATGCTTTATTCAAGGATTTGCCAGCACTTCCGTTCTTCTAAGGGCATTATTACTCATAAAGAATCACTCTGGGCTAAACAGAGCACTAAGCGTTTTAGAACTGAAGGTCATGTTTATAGCGTTTAAAATTAAAGTAAGAAATACAAATCTTCAATAATTTTGAAGATCTAATTCACTAATGGATGAAGATATGAACACTTCAAAACTGTATCATCTTCCACAACAAGAAAGTACAATTTTCACGTGTGTGATTTCTTTAAACTATCACTACTGTGTATTTTAATAATTTTCCTGGATCCAGAAATTGCTGTCATCTCTCTTTTGTTATGGGAATAACATTTCAAGAACATCAGTGACAACAAGAACTGTCAACTACAATCACGTTTCATTGCCTTCATAAGAAAAAACCAATTTATTTCACAACACCTGGCACAGACATTAATATTCAGGTTGGGTGTTTCAAGTTAGTGCTTCATGTCAAGAAGTTTATGTGTCTTCTCTGAAGCCAGAATTTATAAGTGTATTTGAATGGCCATGCTCATGACTTCATGAGTAGCCTACAGCAACCTATGAACAACAGAATTATCTGCAGAATAAATCATCATGTACTGGATAGGAGTACATTTTTAGAATCCAGCCTTGCCAACAAGATACCAGCATGCGTACAAGTACTCTTGCTTCAGGTTCTATGGTATGTGCATAATTGTGTGGGAAAGCATACAGCTAGCCAGGACATTAAGAAAACATATTTCTTGTATTGCTAGGAACCAGTGAGCTTTTTAGGCTTTCTTGATAGAACTTTCTCTATTCAACAGACTGTCTTGTAATGGCATTGTTTTATTTTCTTTCATCCTCCTCCCTAGTATATTGAGCTATTTTGACCAGGGGCATCCAGGAAAAGAAAGAACATTGGTTGTGCATGTGAGGACACAAAACTGCAAAAGTATGCTCCTGCTGTCTCTGTTTCCATTAGGTTTGCATGATTTCCATTTTTTGCCAGGAGCTTACTGTCCAGGATTCTGTATGAGTCCTAAAACAAATTCTGTAAGGATAGCCTGTGGTAGTCACTTGGACAGAGATTCTACTAAAATAAAAATATGAAGAATTCATATAAAGTTGTTGCTTACAGATGCCCTAAAGATAACGTCAATGTGACATATGGACAAACAGAAATAGGAATGACAGAAAAATGGAAAATTTTATTAGTAGATTCAGATAGAGTAGAAAATACTAGTAATAAAAATATTTTTTTTTTTTTTAGATTTGAAATATTAAACAATTCTTTCTTCCAGAAGCAGGTAAAGAGGAAGGTAAAAACCACAGCCTAGAAAACAATAATTCACTGTCATGGTACATGTGTAATACGGGTTCAGTAGGAGGGAATTAAAACTGTAAATGGCATTAAATAACCAAGATTAATTTGCTTTACCTTGTTGGAACAACATGTGGGAAATAAATTAGAGATAAATTAGGTGGTTACACAATGTGATGATGAAGACTAAGCAAGTATCTAGAATTAAAAACTAATAGTAATATATTGCTTATTGAATATTTTAAAATGAATTGTTATTAAATAACCATGCATACATATTTATTATTTAGATATTTAAATAATTAAATCTATATGTCTGAACAGACTTTTTCCACTTGCCTGATCTTATATACTAACTGATTGTGTTCTTTCATATTTTGGGTTTTTGTCTGAGAAAAAGTAGTAAGAATTCATTAATTCAAAATAATTTTGATTAAAATTATTAAAAAGTTAATGAAACAATAATAAAAAAAATGATAAGTTCATGCAGCAGTGAGGCTAGACACTAGTCCATTCAGTTCAGAGGATACAATAGAAACATTTGTACACCTATTGCATAGGTAAAAATGACAAATCTATTAATGTACTGAGTAAATTATATTGATGGAAAGGACTGTTTGTGAATAGGCTTTAAATAACCCCTTTACAAACTAGCATGAAACACATCATATCATATTAATCCTATTTGCTTTAAAGGGTGTTATATTGCATTATTGGGGGAAAACAAACAAACAAAAAAGACCACAACAAACTAACAAATAAAAAAAATAAACACACCCAAACCAAGATGGTTTTATGAAAAAAATTAATCCTAAAGGGAAAAAAGGTTTTGAAGAAACAGTGTCAAAACAATATGATAATATATTTCCAGAATAAAGTTAGAGTTCAAATGGGACTTGAAAGAGTATAAAAATAGACAGGCTGAAATAAGTTGGATAAATGATAATTGATCTAAGTCACCAAAGACATGCTAAAACTACAGCATGGAAGCAAGAGAAGATACCTATCAAAAAGCATCATGGTATTGAAACTACTAAAGGCCAGAGGAACATAAAGATCACTGTTATATCAGTCCTGAATTACATGAAAGGCCCTCCTGTTTAACCAAGGTTTGGGTTCATCTATGAAAATCACATTCCAGACACAGAGAAAGATCCGGGAGCATTTAAAGGCATCTGACACGAGACCTTGATTCTTTCATTAATGTAAAAAAGAAGTTAAAATAAAATTAAAAAAAAAGAAACAAAAAAACAAACCATCCCATCACAGTAAAAAAGTGACATTCTTTTTGTTTTGGATGCCACTTCCATTTCCCCTCAATATATACCACTTGAATTTTAGTTTTTGCTTCACAGATGTGGAATCCTACCTTGGAAAGGTACCTCAGCCACATGGATCAAATTAAGGTTGCTTGTCCATGTTCCCTTGAAACATGAGGCATTGCTGCTGGATGATTCAATTGGTCCATCAGACTGCAGCCAGTGTCAGCTGTCACCAGCTGGCTGAATATAGGCCTGATTTAGACAAATCATCACTTTGCTCTTGCATGTATAGTCATTGTCTTGAATCTGCATCTCTGCTTAAAAGCAAATAATGTCTTGTCTCATTGTGAGCAAAATGGACAACCTGTACCACCCATCAGTGCCAGTCTCTATGTTATTGACATATACTTCCCATTCTAGGACAAGGGATATTTAAAAATTAGAATACACCTTTTTTCCTTCTTCTTTTTTTTTTTTTTTATTTTCTGAAAACTGTTGTTTGGTCAGATTTGGTTATGGGAGAGGTTTTTTGTTGTTTTTGTTTGTTTGCTTGTTTGTTTCCTTCTGGAGAGAAAATGAGTAAGCATCCAGAAAAAAAAACAAAAAAAACAAAAAAAAAACCCCAAAAAAACCCCCCAAAAAACCAACTGGATCTCTTGATTCAATCTAATTCAATTAACTGAAAACTCTGCCTATTCATGTCCCATTTACAACATACTGAACTGAATTGATTTTGGTGAACTGCTTTTATGTGTGAAAGAAATAAATACAGAAATTGTAGAGATAAGGTTCTTATTGAAACAGCAGAGATCTAAGTCCAGTTTCCCAATTGCCAAAGACTTCCTCTGTAATCACTGGTAATCCATTTCATCTCCTTCTGTTCCAATTTTCACTCCTTTCCTTGCTTAATATATCCTTTTCATTTTCTGTTGGCATGATGGCTTTTTTAACAATAGAAGCTTTTCAGACCAACAACGAAAAATGTTTCTAGGATATGAGGATTATTCTTAGAGTTACTGTATACATTGCTTTGTGCATATGTGTGAAGGTGTATGTGTGTGTACAGTATCCATACTCATATATATATTGGGCAAAGAACACTCTTGGTGTGTGTGCATATATGCATATA
>VWZD01012198.1:242771-255295 GCA_013396695.1 Sakesphorus luctuosus | reverse complement strand
GTGTGTATGTATATATGTGTGTGTGTGTGTTTATGTATATATATATTTATGTATGTATATGTATAGACCAAGAATGTTCTTTGGCCAATTTATATATATATGTGTTTAAGTATTTATTGATTAGATATATGTATAGTCCAATCAAAACTGTTATGGCCGCAAAAAAATCCTGAATACTATTAAAAATAAAGTTTGTTACATATAGTATAACACTCTGTGTGAAATCTGTGGTGAAATGTAAGTGATACAGGAATGTTACGCAGTCCACAGCTGACAGATTTTTTTTATGCTAAAATTACATTAATTTATCTATTACTAATAATGCCAGATGGAAGTACAAAGAATATACAGAGGTAAAAACTACAGTGTTAAGAAATTTACATTTGTTTTATGAACCATTTAATTATTAATATGCTGATATAAAATCAGTAAATAACACTTCCATAATCTTAACACAGAAGTATTTCTGCATAAAAGAAACAGATATTTATGATTAAACACCTGTTCATAGTATTTGGTTATATAGGTCAGCTATTGCCAAAACAAGCCATATCCTAAATACAAATTTTGCAAGCAGAGGGGGAAGAAAGGTAAACATGGATGGATAGCTGAAAATAAAAATAGGTAACTAACATACTGCAAAACTAGAAACTATATAAAGGATGCTGTCTCTGAGCCTATTTCTGACACCCAGTTAGTACTGTTTAGAAACAGACATTTACAATAAATTAATGACACTCCTTTCTACTACATATGTGAAAACTGCTCCACCTGAGAAGAAATTTTAGGTCTTAAGATCAAAACTATGAACTGAAAATTCAGGGCAAGTAGAGCTATAAAAGTTATTTAGAAGTCCAGCTACTTCATACTAAGTATGATAAAACTTTCTTTCGAGATTAAAAAAAAAACCAGTATTTTGAATCTTTACACATGAAAGCAGATTTTTCTGTTACATTTTGTACTGAGAAACTGTATATGCCAGTGTAATTTGGTTTAACCATAAATATTCATTCCACTAATGTAAGTATTTGTAAGTCATAATTATTTGCAATTTTGCTGTTGATTGACCTGGATTTTTTGATTTATTAAATCTTCTTAATGGATAATGCATGGATGTCACTATTCATGTTGTTATAAACTAGAGTTTCTATTAATGCTGATGTGCTGCAAAAAATGTAATACGTTAAATTCACCCACACTAGAATTCTTCATTCCTAGCACTTTAAATCAATGTCATGTTTCTATTTAATCATACAAAAAGCACTATAAGTATTAGAATAACCGAAGTTAAAGTAAGAGAAAGAAAATGTATATCAGACTTGACAATATTAATATCCTATAAACAAAATAAATTATAAGAAACTAAGCACAAATTGGCTTGGTAAAGTACGTTACTTATATTCACTTTCAAAACCTTTGTGATTTTGCATCCGCCAGGTGACACTGCTTTGATGGGGCTGTGGTACAGCAGGTGATTTATAGGCACAATATTTATAGGCGTTCTTTATAACTACTATTATAAAATGCACCTATATCTATTCAAGACACCTGTAAATCGACAGCCAATAGATCAAAACAATAAGTGCAAATGCTTGCTCTTCAATATCTAACAGTCATCAGGTTTTATGTGTGTCTTGTGAATTAAAATTATTTTACTAGGCACACCAGGAACATCAACTCTAAGTGAATAAAAGGTCAAACCAATGACAAGGGCAAATCTGGATCTTATTAACGGCTACTGTTTTGTTTCCCACACTCATTTGTTACTGTGGAAAAGTGAGTTTGCACTCTTACTGTTCACACACAAGCAAATGAACAGGATTTATTTTCAAATTCAAACAGGAACAAAGATTTTAATTAGGTTACAAGCACAAAGTATATATCATCAGAAAATACACATTAGCTTGCCTGCCTGAATCTAGGCTGATTTTGTTCATCTGGCATTTGGAAAAGGTTTGGGTTTTTTTATTTTTTTTTTAATTTTTATTTTTTATATTTTTGGCTGGTAATCGAGTCCATCTGAGAAAGAGTAAAGGTAATGCAAGTACACACATAGTGTTATATTATCATTTTTAGAGTCAATTTCAGGACTGCATTAATATATTCTCCACTGTTCCAAAATTTCAACAATGGGCCTTTCATAAAGGCAGTTTTACAGAACAGTGCCTGGGCCCCTCAGTCAAATAAATTTAAGCCAAGGCTTCCAAGGAAAACTTCTGGCCACAATTCACATGACCTACACAAGCAGAGTGAAGAAAAAAAAAAAGATTTCTTAACAAAGCAACAAAAAGAAAAAAATGTCCCTCCAAAACAGACCATCCATTCAATTAAAAACCGAAATACAAAGTACTGCTACAACTGAAAAGACCATGTGTAAAGAATACTAGAGGATAAAACCTCACCACTAAAGAGATGCCGTACTACCAGCTGACCTTCACACTTTCTCGCTCAGTGTAAGGCATTATGCACAGTACAGCATTTGAGGAACTTACAGAACTAACAAGGAAGAGCAAAAGAAGCATTTAGTATGCTCAGACACAGCGTATAAAAAGAAAAAAAAAACACAAACCAAAACCAAACCCTGCTAAAAACCAATGAAACAACAAACACCCAAACTGCTATGAAGCTGTGTAAGAGCCCTATTTTAGAGCTCACTCTCTCTCTGCCTTCCCCTTCTCAGTGCTCTCTCCTGCATATTAAACACTGGGTTCAGTAAGGGACACAGCTTTCTGGATTCTCTAATGGAGAAGCATCCTTTTTCCATTCCAAGTACATTATGTAACTGTGTAAGCGATGGAAGCCAATTCCACTGCCATGCCCTCGAGCAGCATTCATCTAATGCAAAGAGCCATGGAGAAGTCTGCTGCTGCCTCACATGCGATCCCAATCTAGGGGAAATATAGTTCAGAATTTGCCACACATCATGGACTTAAACATTTCTTACTCATTTCATAGAGAAAAATGTCTATTTTTATTGTGCCTGGTTACAATGTAATCAAGTAAACTCCCTACAGTCCTAGCTGATTTCTTACATAAAAGATTTAGCTTGACTCATTTCAGGCAAACAGTTTGTGTTGAATCTCTAACAAGATTCATGCTGATATTTAGAAATAAAACAGAAGCTTACAGTATATGCATTTATTTGCTAACAGATGAGAACTTTACTTATCTTAACCTGTTGATCATATATTGCAATTTATATACTAACATTTGCAAGTATTATTTTGCAGGGCAGTAATCAATGTTTCCTACTCCCTGTGAAAAATAGAAACAACAACCCACAACAAAACCTTCAAACAAGCAGATCCCTCCATTAAGAAATCCTTTTAATTATAGTTTCAGCTAGTAAATACACAGTTAAAGACAAAAAGGTTCCTAGGAGTGGATTCTTAAGTAGAAAATTTTCTCATACCAAAGGATTGATCAGGCAACCCTTGTGTTCATGCTTTTGAGTTTTATAAATCCTGTAATCTCTGGTGGCCTCTGATTCCTCTGGTGCAAGTTCACAGAAGAGCCCTAAATTATGCACATGGCTTGCCATGAAAAGTCTTTTAATGTATTTACTTTTCCTTTGTGTAATGGAGAGAAATGACTCAATTAAAAGGGCATGGTTAAGGAGAAAAGAAACACCAAAAAACCCACCTTGACCAAAATCAAACAACACTCAAAAAAAACCCCCAAACCACCACAAAAACGAAAAAAAAAAGGAAGACACAAGCAAGAAGAAACAAGAAGCTGACCATTTCCCTTACTGGCAAGAATGGTCCAGTTTGTTCATCTATGAGAAAGATTGTGTGTTGCAGTAATGAACAACATGAACAAGAAGTAAACAGTGTCTGCTACTGAGGCTTTTGTGAGGTAAAGACTCATGAAGGAAAAGCTGTTTAATGTGTTGTGGTATGAAGTTACCAAATTTCTAGATTTGGTAGTAAAAAAATAGTTTTGATAAAGTTGCTGAAACTGTGGCCAGGAATATTAATCTTGGCTTGGCTGTTATCAACTAAGTAAACTACATGCACAAATCTTTAAAATAGGGTTAAAACTGTGGATTATTATTTTTGGCACTTATAGTAACTTTACTGAGATTTTTAATGCCATTTGAATGTTAAATCCATACCAGTGTTGCTTCACAGATTAGACATCGTTTTTCACTGATAAATTTAAGGCTTTAGCAAACTGAAGGGGTAGGATTTCTGTCAAATAACATCACATATCTAAGCTACAGAGGTGTCTGTATCTGGAGACAAGGTAAGCTCCTTCATGGTCATTTCAGAGAAACAGAAAACTCCTCTATGTGATTCACCTCCTATCAAAATGAATATCTAAAACAAATCATATGAATTGTTCCTTAAAAGTGCCTATTTATCTCAAGTGACATTGCAGAGAGTAACTGGAGGTGGACACCCACTGCTCAGAAGAAAATCTTCCAGATTTTTGCAGCAGCAAAGACCTACCACAAAACAAGTCAGCATCGAATATTGAACATACCAAATACTTTTCATGGCATTAAAATGGGGTCAGTTTGAGATTCCTTGCACTTTGGAGAAAGCTGTTATGACTCAGACATCTCAGTACTAACATCATTTACAAAATCATGTGGAATATTAATGTCTTCCAGAGAAGCCAGCCAGGTAGAGATATTTAAAAAGTGAAGTAATATAAAGTAGATATTGAGAAAATAACAGGCACTTTTACACATGTCATTTCTTTCAAGGAGTCTAAACTCGGCACACCTGGGCAATCAGTTTTAGATTTCAACTTTAGGCCCTGATCAAGTGTAGGATATCAAATGGCAGTAATGACAGGAAGGCATTTTTCTTTAGTTTTCTTCTCCTTGTAATGGAGTTGTAAGCTAGTATTTGAAAACCACTGATTTATAAATTACATTAATAATAAAAAAATAAAAGAAAGGTCAAAACCTTGAATGGCATGGTTGAGTTTTCAAAAAAAAGGAATCTTCACATGCATTTTTCTTTGAGTCATCATTGACATAAATGTCACAATACAAGGATAGAAGGCATAAATACCACTTCGATGACTAGCACCCCAAATACTGGTCAAAATATTTAAGAGTTCACTAGGTTGTTTTTTTTTTCTGAAATTTACTTGCTCATTCTTATCTTTCTTTTTTTTCCTCTGTAAATATTATTTAAGAGGGCAGTTCCATGGTGTAGAGGAATCTGAATCCCAAGGACCTGAGTTCAAGTCTCAGTGGGGACCGTCCCCTGGCAGTTCAATGCCCCCCCCTGCAATCCGATCCTGTCAGATCTCGGATGCTAAGCAGAGTCAGCCCCAGTTAGTATCGGGTGCTGTAGACAATCCTGAGGACTTCACTGTCACTGCCCAAGCTCGCTCGGCTGCAGCAGATGGACCTTAGGACTTAAACAGTGGGGCCAGTGCTGTGCACGCTGTGCCTCACCTAAAAAATCCACTGCACAGGCTGGAAGGGCACAACCACATGGGGAGAGCCCTTCCCAAATCTTCGTTCATGAAGTCTGGCCATACAATACAATTATTCAAGATTTTTGAAAAGTTATTTTGGTTTGAAATCATTGAACCCTGGTGTTCCAGAATAACGGAGGACCAGGCATGCTTGGAAACCAGCCAAGTGCCACAATTTTCACCTAAACTGCTTGCTGAGCAGGTCAGCAACTTGAGGACCGTGATACTGCTGAGTATGAAACTAGAAACTAGTTACTGAGAGGCTATAAATCACAACTAAAATTTAGGGCCTACTAAAGAGATTAAGAAAAGGCAGCATGTGATGTTTTTGGCATCTGCAGGGCAATAGGGACATTGCTTATAAAGGAAAAAATTGTTAGAGCATGAAGGTTCTTTTTGCACAAGATAAACCCAGTACTGTAGTTTGCTTTGTGTTTTATAAAGTATCTCCTTTATGGTTTATAAAACATGATGACCAAAGTCAGGAAACAGTACAAACAAATATTCCAGGGTTAGGCAAATACTTCAAAAGTTTCTGGAGTTGGTGGGAGAAATTTTATATGAAAGGAAAAAAATGAGAAACTACTACAAAGAAATGCTGATATAGCTCTAAATGCTGAGTAAGATGCTACGCTATTTTTTTATTATTATTTCACTGAAAGATACCCGAAAGCACTGAAAACAATTTTATCTGGATTTATGTGTGTATGTGTGTATTTGTAGATATATCTTCCTATACAGAACGCAGAAAGAAGTCAGTTAAATGCCAAAGATTGGATCAGCCTTAATAATAGCAATGCAACTGTTCAGCAGTATTACAGGAATACGTAGATAAGAAGAAATAAACAGAGTATATCTGTGGTGTTAAATAAATGAGACTAGAGAGCAAACTGGAGCAGTAACCATCACAACTCCAGAAGCATCTGTAGCATTCTAACCAGCTCTCATGAGGACTCAATCACAGCTCAGCACACAGGGCCATTCATGTCAGGGACCCTTCCTAAAAGTAAGCATGGATGTCACCAGAGCTGCACCCTGCGCTGCTCCCTATCAGCACTTCCCCAGCAAGCTAGCACTGTTATCCTAAAAAAGTCTTGGTGTTCTTGAGGTATGCCCAGCCTGAAACACAACATGCATCCTTTGTTTCATGCTACAAAAATGGTGCTTAAATGGTTTGCAACACAGTTTGCAGATAAGTTCAAAATGTCCTGAGTTGTTGTTACTAATAGTACAGGAGTACCACCTAGGGCTCAAAGGAGTCCCACAGCTCAACATGGAGTAGACAGAGCCAGTCTGCCCTGGAGTGCCACAGTCCCAAATAACACAGATATGAACCATGCTGCAGGACTTTTTATGTGTTGATAATATTTATTCATATGTGGACATATGAATAAAATACAGTGGTTCATAAGTATTAGTAAAAAATACAGTGGTTCATAAGTATTAGGAAAAAGGACTACTCTATTTATGTACTACATTTGCTGCAAAACTCAGCAGTAAAGTGAAAAAAAAAAAAAAGAGGTACAGAAACACACATACCTTAGGGCAACAGAACCTTAGTCACTATTTAATTTTAGGTTCTTGATTTGGACAAATAAATTAGGATGCATTCAAGTATTCATCCTAAGCAGTGGAAGCTTAGGATGCGTAGCCCCATATTTCTAAGTAAGATGCTTCAGAATTCTGGAAAACTGAGAGCTTGAGAGAGCAAGTCTGTGTGAATGTGTGAGAAGAAATGTAACAGTACAGCAGAGAAAGGAAAATTCATGTTTGAAATGCTGAACAATACAGTGAGGTGTTGATAGCCTGTGGAAAGAAAAACACCCTTACAAACCTGTTAAGTGAACTACTGTGATCTTTTTCCCTCAACAGGTGGCTATGAGAACAAATATATGTTTAGATGATAAATTGAAAGCAAGAGCACCAGAGCAAAGTTTGTGAAATGCTGTAGGAGATTTTAAACAGTTTTTGTTCTATCCACTTTTCTAATAAACTTACTCTTCTTACTTTTGCTTCAAACTTTCAAGACCAACATTTTTTTTCCTCAGTACTTTGTTTTCCCACATTATTTCTTTTCCCTGCAATTTAAAAATCTCCAAAATACACAAGTAAAAACCCTCAGGAAATGCAGAGCATATACATATGCAAAATTTTGACTTTTCAGATTTTTTTTGATTGTGTATCCTTTTATTTGATACCTACTTCCCATTTTTTATTTCATATTAATCTGATTTCAGTCCTTTAGGTACTTCTTAAGAGCAATGAAACTGAAATCAATCCCTATGTACCATGATTTGGCTCATTTCCACAGGAAAAGAGGTAACGGTATTTCACCACAGAGCCTTCTAAAGGATTATGTTTTTAATTCTAAAAAAAAAAAAAATTAAAAAATTAAATGAGCCTAAGGAAATACACAAAACAACACTTCAGATTTTACCCTCACATCATTGCACAAAAAGTGCCAAATCCTACTTTAGAGAAGAAGAAAGAAGGAGGAGGAGAATCCTACACAATTGATAAATTAAGCTTCTTGCCTTAAAACCTTTGTTAAATAAATGATTAAACAATAAAGCATTATGCAATGAGTGTGCATTTGTGGGTGTGATGAGGGGGTGTAATTGAAGTGAATACTTCTGTGGAAAATAAGAGTAAAAATAAATGTTTTCCCATCTTTTGTCCCAATCACAATAATATCAAACAGAAAACATACAATAACTTCTCTCCTGTAGTAGTCACTATATGCACAAAGACATATATTTCAGGACATACAGGATTAGATTTTCATGTTTATCCTCTTATTACTATAAGAAGCAATTAACTCCCACAGAGCCATTTTTTTAAAAAACTTATAGCTGGCTAACACTTGTAGTATGACTGAGAAAAACTACTTAAAATTATGTTAAACCTTTATAAACATTATCAAATACTGACTCTAGCAATTCTGATGAAGTAAAAAGAGTTAAGACTAGCATCAAATTATCATTTTCATACACTACTAAAGTCTCATCAAGTTCAGGAACTTTAACCTTTGTTTCTTTGAGAATTCCAAGGAAAAGCCTTTAGGTTTTATTAGCCCTCAAATGCTTTCACACTTATATCAACTTTGAAGGAGTTGTTCAGGTGTCTAAAGGAAGATTTGGGCCTTCAGCCAAATACATACAGATCAAAATATTTACATACAGATCAAAATAGTGATACATATTAGATAAAAAAATATATACATCTGAAATAGCCAAGAAAACATTAGTGAATATACCACTGTTAATCTCTGAAAACCTCTGCAAACATGTTTATAAATTTAACACTTTATCGATTGTATTTAAAAAACTGGCATCCTGTTTTGGCATTTTATTCTATAGCATTTCAAAATATACTTTTAACTTTTCAGCTTTATTGAATATCTTATAGACAAATAGATTTTACATTCTATTTCTATAACCTCACCATAACAAATCCATAGGATTTTTTTACAGGTACCATTCAGTCCCAATTCAGTTGCAATGATTGCTACACTTCTCAAATACAGCCAGCAAGATTTGCTCTCAACTTTAAGATTCTCACATGCCTAAAGTAAAATTCTGTGCATCACAAGGCACAGTGAAAAGTGGTCCATAAAATAAGCACAGATCTAATGAAAACAGATTCCTGCTAGTATATAGTACACTTTTTTTGATAAATCTGATTCCTCTCACAAGTGATATTATAAAATGAGGAAGTAGATCAGCATGAACTATAATAAAAAAAATCCAGTACTTAAATTGCAAATGTGCTGGTGATAGTAAAGATGTCATTTCAGTCCTCCTTCATTCAAAAAGCTGTGCTTATCATTAGTATCACATAAGTATCACATAATTTCTTCATTATTCAATTCAGCCTAAAAATTTCCTGGCACAATTTAAGGCCATTCCCTCTTGTCCTGTCACTTGTTACCTGGGTGAAGAGACTGATGCCCACCTGTTAACCACCTCCTTTCAGGTAGTTCTACAGAGTGATAAGATCTTCCCTGACCCTTCCTTTCTGGAGGCCAAAAAAACCCAGCTCCCTCAGTCACTTCTCACAAGACTTGTGCTCCAGACCCTTCACCAGCTTCACTGCCCTTCTCTGGACACACTCCAGAATCTCAATGTCCTTCTTGTAGTGAGGAGCCCAAAATTTAACACAGAATTTGAGGTGTAACCTCACCAGTGATGAGTACAGGTGAACAACCCTTTCTCTTGTCCTGCTGGCCACACTATTGCTGATACAAGCCAGGATGCTTTTGGCCTTCTTGGTCACGTGGGCATGCTGCTGACTCATGTTTAGCAGCTATTGCAGCTCCCCCAGGTCCTTCCCCACTGGGTAGCTTTCCAGCCACTCTTCCCCAAGCCTATAGCATTGTATGGGGTCACTGTTATGGCGCCCATGCAGGACCTGGCGCTTGGTCTTGTTCAGCCTTATAAAATTGGCCTTAGCCCATTGATCCAGCCTATTTGCTTCCTTTTGTAGACACTTCCAGTACTCCAGCAGATCAACATTGCTTCCTAGCTTGGTGTCATCTGCAAACTTACCGAGGGTGTACTCGATCCCCTCATCTGATAAAGATACTGAACAGAACTACCGAACTCTCCCCATTGACAACCCTTGAATCTTTGTCACTATATCCCCTATCTCCACCAAGGTATGTCCACAGACAGAAAGACCTCATTAGCATACTGTTCCCCAAAGACTGGCTTATCTTTAGCAAGCCTGATTTTATCCCTCTACCCCTTCAAATCTCATTTAAACGTCTTTCAGTGAACCCTGCTACCTCCTGTGTAAAGATTATTTCCCTTCTTTGAGACAGGTGTACCCCATCTGCCACCAGCAGGCCTGGTGTCATGTAGACTGATCAATGATCAAAAGCCCCAAAATTCTGCCAGTGACACCACCTTCAGAGCCAGGTACTGATCTGCTGGATTTTGCTGGTTTTCCCTCATCATTGCCTGCAACTGGAAGGATAGAAGAGAACTCTGATCACTTAACCAGTCATCCAAGGCCCTGAATTGCCCTTAGACTTCTTATTGCAACTTCATTAGCCAGCACCTGAAAAATCAACTATGGATAGTAATCTGGCAGCCATACTGGGGTAAGAATAATGATTTAGTTAATTTTCAAAATAAGCAAATCAAAGGATGTAAAAATAGATATAATTTTATATATCCAAAAGTAGTTCATCTCCCTTTATCTTACAAATGTTGGAAACCTTTTAAAGCATTCCTTTTTCCACTAAGCTGAGTTGATTGTGAAGGAGGTTAGGACATGGAATGAACAGTAGACATGGGATAGTTTTGTGCTGCCTTTAGTCAGCTGAAGGGGAAACAGTCACTTTTGTAATTAGGTCTCTCAATACATAAAAAATTTGACTGGAGAAGGTAACCTTGACTTACTCTTTGTGATTAAAGGACTATGTATATTTACAGTTCTGTAATTATAATTTGCTTTTGTGTTTAAGCCTTGTGATAAGGACAGATGTAACTCTCCTGAGTTCATGGAATACTTAGTCCAAAGATGACTTTCACCCTGTTTTATTTGTCTTACAGTACTGTCTTGTCTCTTGGGTTTAAAACCTCTACAATTCCTTTGAAAGCACATGTAAGTCTCCAGTTTTACAAGCTGAAAACAGATATATCAGTACAGATGCAACAGACTTCCTCTGCTTACACTTCATGTTCTTCTCTTTTTATTTCCTTTTTTTTCAGGAGAAAACAAAAAACAAAACACCATCTAGTTAAGCAGCTTAGAATACAGTGATGTGAAAAATCCCTCAGGATACAGTAATGATTTGTTTGTCTTTCTGCACATCTGCTCAAATTCCAAGTCACAATGAAGAACCTATAAAAATTCCAAGTCAGTGGGAAAGAAACAGTCATAAGTGTTGAAGTGCTGCTGAATCAGGATCTCCACTACAGATTTATAATGGTTAAGAAAGAATAGCAGTTACAGTTGTACTTTCCCAGCTGGGACATGGGAATGCATGGGCAACAAATAGAACCAAGGAGGCAGACCTGGCCTGTTTCCTGCAGCTTGTTATCTTCATGCTTTGTACAAACCTCACAAAGTATGAAGAGCAAACCTGGCCTTTGCTGATGTCAATTGAAAGTTTTGTCATTTACTTGAAAGGTTCAGAATTACTTATCATCTTTCTATTCTTTTTGGTTTTAAAAGAATCTTTCCAGTTAGGAAGCAAAACTTTTCTTTTTGTGTCTGAAGGTGGCTTTAGGCAGTAAGTCAAAGAGAGGAGATCCATAGTACTCATTAATTTCTTGGATCTGTTGAGCTTGAAACCATTATTTAAAACTTTAAAGTGGTCATTACTTCTGAATTCTGTAGTTAGCAGGAAGTAAGAACAAGAAATTTCTCTGAGGAAGAAGAAAAGATGGCTCTCAGTAAGAAGAAAAATAATGGAAGAACATAGAAGAAGAAAAATAAAACCCAGTACTTTTGTTCTCAAGAGAGAGCATTTTTAACTGTGCTGTGCTGAGCCTAACGATACCTTCCTTTCCAACCTTTACAATATTTACCCATAATCTGGTACAACTCTGTGATAGGTTTAGTTAGGCCAAACTTCAGTTTCTCATACTAGGCCCTATGTTTCTGTGTCAGTAGATATACAAAGTGACACAGGTTGTCAGCTGACTTTAACTAATCAAAGACATTTCATATCATATGAGACCAAACCAAATATAAAAGAAAGAGAGGAGGAGTTGCTTTGGCTCTCACTATGGTGGTAGTCCTTGAGGACAGAAGTTGCTGCCTCAAGCTGGGAGATCTGGAGATCCCTCATCGCTGCTTTTGTGGGGAAGTAGATATTTTTTTTTGTTAGCTTTACTCATGTGTGTGTGTGTGTATGTGTATATTGGGGTTTTTAATTTTTATTTTTTCTTGTAAATATAATCTGGTAACTTTCATTGACCTCACCAAAGCTTTTGACTCTGTGAGCAGAAAAGGCCTGTGTCAGGTCTTGGAACTATTAGGATGTGTCCCCAAGTTCCTCAAAATGATCATCCTGCTACATGAGGATCAGCGTGGGCAAGTCAGATATGACGATGCACTCTCTGAGCCCT
>VWZD01012198.1:216239-230232 GCA_013396695.1 Sakesphorus luctuosus | reverse complement strand
TTGATAGCTGTCACATGGAAATAATGATAAAGCACTATATATTTTAGTTAATACATTTATTAAATGAGAATTAGCAGATTAACAACTAAATTAAAAAGATAATCTATAATTCTCATAGTTTTAAATAACAAGTTAAATGTATAATCAATTAAAAGCCTAATTCATTAATACAAGCAGAATTTCAGCAACTTTTTTCTGCATTTGTAGTTCTTTAATTATAAAAGAATAGGTCAAATTATCTTGCTTTTCAGTGATGTTCATGTAAAAGTTACATGAAATTAATGTGCAATTAAAGAAAGATGAAATGAACTTTTAGCTTTGCAGGGTACTTATGTGGCTCCCAAGAGGATAAATTAGGGAGTAAAAGCCAAGGGCTCTATGTCAGTGTGGAAATTGATTACTGCTAAGTAAAAGAGTATCAACTAATGAAAATACTAAGAAAAAAAAGGGTTTTTTTTGTTTGTTTGTTTTATTGGAATTCATCAAGAAACTTTCCATCAGTGCTGGCAGAGCTATCCATCTTACATGACCTACACAGATTTTTATCATACATAATATCATGCACCTTTGTGTGAGAATCTAACACAAGCCTTAGGTGCTTACTTACTGTGTCTAAATCTTCACTGACTATAACAGAAGCTTTCACACTTCTCTCTGATGTGGGCACCAAATTTAAAGTACTTTGTGTTTTTTCTGTACGTATATATACCTTTAACGGTTTCTATTTCTATTTTCTTTGGGTTTGCCTCTCAAAACTTTTTTTCCTGAGTTCTGGTGGCAGCAGCAACAGGGGATTGAGAATTGAACAAAACATCCCCACTCTCTGATTGATTTCAGCACTCCTGTTCTTGATCATAATTTTTAAGAAAAATGAAATTCAGCCTGTTCCCTTGGAAACAGCAAATTCCCCATTTCTATCCAGAATGCTCTTGACTATCACTTTTTACATGAAGACAAGACTGAGGAGCAGTAACCACAGCTCAAAATAGTAATTTTTTTAATCAATATAAAATTCACAGCTTTCCTAGGAATCACAAAATATCACAGTGAGAGTTAGTATCAATGATTGATAGCATTTAAAGATAATTTACTAAAACATTATTATTTTCTCTTATAGTTTTCTTTTACAGTTATATCAGTACCAAATAGTCACCTTTTTTCTTTTTCAATCAACTTCATGCTAGAGCATTATTAAACACAATAACTACAATAAGTAAATGACTTTGAAACAATCCAGGGTGAAATATCCTTATAGCAATCAGAAATAGCAATTATGTTGTTGGATAATAGTATAAAGCAGCTTGTGAGCTACATAATGTATGCATTTATCAAGGAAACTTTTTTAAAAGGAATATCCAAGGCAACAACCTCAGAAAGATACAGTTGTTTGGAATATTCAGGGGAAGAAGTTCATTTACATAAGCTTTTCACATTTCACAGATTTAATATGACAGTAGTCAGGTATTTTGATTATTTGAGAGGCCCTATTTGTAGTATCTACCACATTTTTAAAAGTACTGAATAACATTGTTGAATGTGTTCGTTATTTACATAAAGAAAGTAATTCATTCTGTTTGCTGTGTTCTCTATTTTTGTCTTATAAAGGGATTGGTATCTCAGGCTGAGCTTTCATGACCCCAGATGAATAAATAGGACAGCAAAAGCTATATTCATAACCTTTAGATCCATGAATTTACGCATCAGTGAAACATACTTTGCCAGAGAAAGAATTAAACCAGAAACTGCCTCTTAAGAAAGGGTTAGAGAAATCCATTAAGTCTCGGCTGGATTCCTTGGTGTTTCAGGGAATGTCAACAAATCAACTTTTATTATTTGTGCATCAAACAATTACCAGCTCAGTGATGTTTAGAATAGAATGTACTGAAGTGAAAATGCTAAATGCAGAAGAACAATTTAAAAGAAAATATTTAAGGTAAAGTAATTAGAATTAAAAGACACATAGCAATGCTTTAATCTCAAAGCTTTTTGAGTTCAAAATCTATTTCATAAAGGTCAACTTCATCTCATTTATTGGGAAAGAGGAAGCAAGAAAAGAAACACAGTGGTGGAGGCTTTAATTCTTCACTTTGAAAAAGTAAATGAGTGTTTAAAAAATTTCTTTTGACAACTAGTTAAAAAAAAATTTAACTTAAACCATGATTAGCTTTCTTCAACTGCTGCCACCCAGATTTTAAATGTTGTATTCAGCTTTTTACCCTCGTTTTAAAATGAAGTCAGCTGTGTGTTCCAAATTCAAGCTGAGAACATCTTTGAACTTGCCATAGAAGCCAGCATCTGCTAGCCCTACTATTTTCTAGCACAGGTTGCAAAACTTATGATCAGAAAGAAATTAAAGAAAATGCACATAGTGTATGGAAAGAGTAATTTTCACTTTCATTAGCTTTAGCCTTTCCAATGATAATTTCTTTTTAATGTCCTGGCTATGTGTTATGAGATAGAAATAATTAAACTCCCATATTCACCTGCTCCACTGCTTGTTTCCTTTTTAGCTACCTCTTTTTAAAAATAGTCCAGTTTTTTAACTGCAGCTGTTAAAAGACTTTCCTTAATGAGGAGGGGGGGAGAAAAAGTAAAATAGAAATAGATATTGCCCTACATATTATAGTTTATAGTGACACAACATGACAAACTTCTAGAGATCCCAGGCAAATCACAATCCAAAATTACAAATATCTGTCAAACTAATTTCAGCAATGCTTCAATGTGGGATATATTGCATGGTTTAAAGATATAGGACTCCAATATGACTTAACAATATATGAGTAAACCAGTATTTATAGTAGGGAGAAATTAACCATTACATACATTAAAATGTTCATCAGCAGCACATGAGACTAAAAAAATAAAGGAAAACCTAACGATGATACATTTCAAGTTTCACCACTATTGAACTCTAATAGAAGTAATGATGCACTTAGAAATCATTGAAACATACTGTATAGGGTAACAGCATCAATAAAAAGGAAACATATTTAATTGGTTTTGTTCTTATTTATTGTAAAAATATTTGGCAAAGTATAGACTGCTGAACATGCATATATGAACAGGTAGGATCCAAAATATTTTTTAGAATTTTTAAAGTATATGTATAAGCTCATGTGCTTACTGAAGCATACTCATGGCCTATAAATATGCATATCATTTAAACCATTTGAGTTCCACATCTCTGAAAAAAACAAGATTATGGTGAGGTTCATAAGAGAACAATGCAAACAGAAATTTCTTTCACTCCAAGTTAAATTATAAAATATCTGTATTTTAGGGGAATGGTAATTGTAATATTCCAAATTATCACATAATAAAAGAAATAACATTTGAGCTGAATATTTCAGATAGAATTAAAAAGTGTCAGTTATCGGTGAGCTTTAGCTGTGGGCTGGTAATAGAAATGTTTTTCAAAGAAAGAGGTAATCTAATGTTTTCCAAGTTGTTACTTCATTGCTCATAATGCTACAAGCTGTATAAGTAGCAACAAACAAATCCCTACATTCTTCTGTGCTGGACATTAGAAGAAAACCTGTCATGATTGCAATGAAGACATGGTTGAATGACTGTGGGGGGGGAGGTATTATCAAAGCCAGCAATATTCTGAACAAAGGTCTTATCATATGCTTGCTTCTGTATCATATTAATTGGTTTCTTATCACATTAGCCAAATCCCCTCTCCTTAATACCATACAAAAGTGAATAATGTGTTAAAACATTGATAATACCTTAAGACTTATTAACAACACTCATGAGATTAGCTTCCTTTTTCACAAGCACTCAGATCATACACTGTCAAGCACCCTTCATATTGTGTTAGTTAAAATGAAATCATTAAGACAAGAGGCAAGCCAAAGATAACGATATGAAGGTCTCACTGTTTAAGTAACTTCCTAAGTATAGAAGCTTATATTTTATTACATGAGATCACAGAAAGCACTTCTATTGGCAATATTTCCCTCATACGATAAACAATTATATTTAATATAATAGTCAAACAAAATGCAGTATTAGCATCCTCTCTTCACAGTGCAACCACAGTAATAACTCAGGTTCCTGGAATGCATCTGTTGATGTATGACTGTTGCATCAAGGGGTGAGGATGTCCTCAGTCCTTTTCCTGTATTTGCAGTTTGTTACTCTCTGATAACTGACCACCATGCCAGCATGGTATCTAAATTAAGGAATGTGTTGGAGCTGATAAAACCACTGACAAAGGACAGAAGCAGGACTTTACAGTTGTGGTTTATTCATTTGGATAAGAAAAATATCCCAAGCTGAATTAACACAAACGTAAAAGGGAAAAAACATTTTTGAAAAGAAGCTGCCAAATGTCCTCACAACAAACAAGTTTCTATACATTAAGAACTAAGAAAGTTAAGGTGAAATTGCCAGAGAGGGAGTTCTCATAACTCATTTATGCAGGATATATTATGTCATTCTATAAGGCAAAGGGTGCATAATGCAAATGGTCTCCCACTCTCCTTGAGGAATCGCAGTGCCGTTTAGCTTGGGATCCAGCAGAGCAGTGAGAGGGTGACCATAACATCAGCAAAAGCAGATGGATATGAGATATTTGTATACATCAGTGCTTGCTGGTTTGTTACTCGGAATTAGCAGTATTTTAATCAAACTGTCTATAAGTGCTATCAGCACTGCAATTTGACTAATGGAATCATGGAATCATAGTATATGCTAAGTTGGAAGGGACCCATCAGGATCATTGCGTCCAACTCCTGGCTCTGTGCAGGACACCCCAAGAATCACACCATGTATTGGAGAGTGTTGTCCACATGCTTCTTGAAGCCAGAAAGGCTTGGGGTTTATTTAGACTAGACAGTTCAAATATTGATTAAACAATCAGCAAGTTCCTGGTGCTTCGTAAGTTACATTGCCTTAGTCAACACAAATTTCACAGGGGATAGCATGTGTCCACAGACAAATTATCTCTAGAACACTTATTGCACTTAGTATGTACACCAGATTTATTGAGCTAAACATAAGCTCAGCACAGGTACCCCTTTACCTATGACTGTATTAGTGGAATAACCTGTAGCCCTTTTGAATCTTCAGAAATGACTGCTATCTGTTATTATCAACACTAGCATGCAGATCAGAAAAGGACAAAATTAACCCAAAGGCATTTACAACAGCTACATCTATGGGCTGCAACTTTTTCTCAAAATCTGGGAAAGATAGGAACAAGGAGATGGAGACACAGTCAGAGCTTTTACCTAGCTGTCATCCTGAAATGGCTAGCACAGGTGAGTTACTGCAGAAAGAAGCAATGAGTCAGATATACACAACAGGCGTAGTTTACTTTCCTTTAGCAACAAGGGTAGAAAAAAAAGGACAGTTACGATTTTCTAAAGCACAATTTGGTCTCAGGTCTCTACTCCTGAATAGCAAGAATTGCACTTTGTTTTTCTAGAGGCAAATTTCACCCAGTATTTCTTTATCAGAAGCTGTAATAGAAGTACAGTGTTGCAGATTGAAGTACAGTCTTGAAAACTGTGACAGTGACTCATTATCTAAAGTTTCAGTCTAAATTTATTTCTTTTTTTTAGTCATTTGTGTTAATAGATCTTCTCTGTAGCATTCCACCCTCTGGACTCTAACTATGATAGGGCAGAGAAATCTTAATAGGCAATAAACCATCTATGAATTCCTCCCCTTCAAATACAAATATTTGCATATGAATGAAAGCAGAACTGTACCTCAACATATATTTTAGGCATGACTTAGATTATAGTGTCCCACATTTCCTATTTAAATAAGTTTATAGTACTTTTGTTTTTACTCCAGTTAGACAGAGGTTGTTACTTTGGATTTAACATTTCTTTTTCTAAGAAAGATGTCTTGAAGTAGGAAATGCAATAGACACTATATATAGTTTCTTAGTAGTAACCTGGAAATTGATGGATTAAAAAAAACCCAAAAAACTACAAAATCTCCTACCAAAACCTCCAATAGACAACCAAAGCCAACAATGCCAAAAAATCAAACAGAAACATGATAAGCAACTTCCAAATGTATGTATTTGTTGAGATACATATAGAAAGAGACTGAGATGGAGATTAAAATAATATAATCGTGAAAAATATGTAATCTGTAATCTTTCTACTGTGATATGAGAACATTTGTCTTGACTAATAATATAGGTTTCATTTCTAAGAAGGACAGATGACATCTATGAAAACATATACCCATGCCTACATAACATTGCATTTACCTATGCATTATGTGGTTACATATGTGCATTCACAAATACTTATTTGCATGTACTCCACTAATACCAGTGACTTATATTGGTATAGTCAAAGGACAGTATATGATATGACTTCTATAATATAACTATCATTAGCATTGAAAGCAATAGAGGTATAGAAAGAACAAAAATTTAACTAACTTTATTTTTAATAGACCTTGTATATACACAAATTTATTAAGAAACTAAGAGTAATAGCTGAGACAGTAAGTAATTAAATGGCATAGTCTTAGATTTAGAAATGTTTTCTACAATTACATATACTTCACTGGTAGAAAATTAAAGGTATTTTGTTTTCCTAAACACGGAGTCTGAACATTTGCCTTCAATATCAGACTTTGCTCAAATTAATATAGTTGCCTACCCCAGTCACTTTCTACTGCTAATCTAATCTCTCTGTGAAGTACCAAAACATTTAATGGTCCCATTATGGTATTTCTAAGGGAGCTGAGTCTGTCCATCTGTTTTCAGATGAATAGTCAAAACATTAGACCATAGAGACAACATGGATACAATTAATCTTTTTTACTTGAAGCAAAGCTACAGTGTAGGCACAGAACTAATCAGTTGAGTTTCCTTTAATGTCAGTGCAGAGAAATAGATGCTGTTGGCATAAAATTTATTTGATCTTTTAGATAACTGCTTTAGGATAAGATGAATTATATCTAGAAGTACCTTTTTCTTCTGTAGCCTGTAATCAAAGTCTATATAGGTAGCTCATACATGGATGCTGCCTGTAAGATAAATACCATTCCTTTTTGCTCTCTAAGTCTACCTACTCCATTTTTTGGCATATTGACTTACATAAGAGAGAGGATTTGAAGTTCTCACTCCTGATAAAGAACAAAGATCCTGTTCCAATGCCTATTTGTTAAAAAGTTCAAAGAGGGACAACCATAATAAGACTGAGAGAAACCTAACTCAAAAGAGTCAAGAAATAGATTTGTTTTACTTGCTCTAGAGAGCCAGCTACAAGTGCCTGCTTGGCCTCACTGGTGGCAATTTTGAAATATAGTTTACTACCCATTCTCTGAAAGTAAGGTAGTTGTCAGAAAAATGGCTACTCTGAGGTAAATAGGTCTTGCTTTTCTCTTGAAGAGTTTCAAAAGTCCTAGTTTTATTAAATGCAGACCACAACATTTTAAAAACCTCAAAAGACTTCACAGAATAGAAAAATAATTACTCATAGTGCTGTTTTTCACTTGGATAGAGTTAATTTTCTTCACAGTAAATGGTATGGGGCTGTGTTTTGAATTTGGTCTGAAAACAGCATTGATAATGTATGGAGTGTGTTTTCACTGAGCTGTGCTTACATTGAGCCAAGGCCTCTTCACCCCACCAGTGAGGAGACTGGGGATGCACAAGAAGTTAAAAGGGGACACAGCTGGGACAGGTGACCCCAACTGACCAAAGCTATGCTCCATACCATGTGGCATCATGGGGGAAGAATAAAGAAGCAGGGGACATTGATGGCTTCTGTCTTCCAAAGTAACTGTTGCACTTGATGGAGCCCTGCTTTCCAGGAGATGGCTGAACACCTGCCTGCCCATGGGAAGTGGTGAATGAATTCCTTGTTTTGTTTCACTTCTGTATGTGGCTTTTGTGTTATTTACTAGTGTCTTTATCTCAACTCATGAACTTTTCTCACTTTTACCCTTCGATTCTCTCCTCCATTCCCCTGAGGGGAAAGTGAGCAAGAGGTTCTATGGGTCTTAGTTATTGATGAGGGTTAAACAAGATATTCAATCAAAAAGGAGTTCAAAAAAGATTTAAGAAAACAACACTGTGCCTCGCAATAAATTTCAATAAGTGCTATGGGTTCATCCTTGCCATTTTAGAAAGTAAATTTCTCTGCAAACTGAATAGCTCCTTCAGCCAAACCTGCAGTAATGGAAACATGCCAAGGTCCTAGTTTGTCCCTTTGAGCAAGATGGAAGTCAAAGCATTAGAGCTAACTATATAAATGAGAAAAGATAAATGTATTAACTGATATGTAAGGTGACTTTGACTGCCAAGAAACAACATTAGAAGATCCTCATTCTGGCTTTGCCTTGGCTTTGTGTCAAATGTGAACACAGGAGCCAAGCCAGCCACAGGTGTTGAACTCTAATTTAACTTTAAATTTTATTATACTCCTCATCACATTCTGGCCAAAACAGTAGACCTGCCAAATCTTCAGCTGGAACTGAAAAAGCTTTTAATTGGCCACCAAGGGTGAAGACAGTAAGAAAGAAGTCCTGTTTTATTTCCCATTGGAAAACTGAGAGTCTGATATGAGAAAGTACAATGATGAGGTACAGAGTCCCTCAATGTTTTTGGCTTCCCACGTATCAGTACCTACTTTCATCTTCCAAATCATTAAACTAGGCAAAATGTTTCATTTTTTATTTATACAAATCCAAGAGAATAACTACATTTAGACAGTCAATATTAATCCAGCCACACACAAGCAAAATAAAACCGAAAAGCAAACACAAACCAACCCTCCCGTCACCATGGCTTTAGTATGTTGCTATACTAACAACAACTTATTCCCTAATATTTCTAACAGCTTTCCATCCCAGCCTAATATTAATCTTCTAGTCTGTTTTACAGAGAAAACTGTAAGGAGTTAAATACTTAGACCAACGTGGCCTGTGGTTTTTTAAAAGTCGCTGGGGCAGTATTAGACAAAGAGAACAAGTGATTTACCATCAAGTAACTCAGTCTTTCGTGAAGATCTTCAAGTCCAAGATTCATTCACCTAGGGTAGTCTTCTAAAAGCAAATTGAACATATTGACCATGCTGACTTTATAGTTGAAGAAAACAAAAAAAAAACCACTTTGAAACTAAAGTTAATAACACCTTTTTAAGACGGAGCTAAATCCTCATCTGAAGGTATCTAAATCCATTGTATACAGAAATAGCCTGGAAGAATAGCTTGACTTAAACAAATAGTTCCTAATTACCTATGTATTTAATTGTAACTGAATTCACCAGGAACCAAGAGTCTAATGGTTTTTCCTCTACTAAACAAGAGAGAAAAGAGGCAAAATAACACTTATTTACCGATTAGAAGGGAAAAAATAACTTTTTATTCTACATAAAGTAGAACAAAATTATTATGATTATTTTCAGTATAGATTCCTCATTCATTCTTTCCTCACTTCAAGTTTGTGATGTTTTCTGTCTTTCTGGATCCTTTCTGTTTAGCCCTTTCAAATATGAATCACAGGAAGATTGGAATGCTGCAGTTTTGATGTACAAATATAATGTTTTTGATGGCATTGGTCGATTTACATTAGATGTAAGAAAGTTTTTACCCAATGAGAGTGCTGACACTCTGGCATAGGTTGCCCACAGAGGTGGCAGATGCCGCTTACCTGGGAACACTCAAGGTCAGGTTGCATGGGGCTCTGAGCAACCTGATCCAGTTGAATATGTCCCTGCTGACTACAGGGGGTTGGACTAGATGACCTTTAAAGGTCCTTTCCAGTACAAACCATTCTATGATTATATGATGGTTGTCTGGTATAAACATTAATTTGTGAACTGGGAAATTTTTTCAAATCTAGAAACACCAAATGATAAACAATTTGCACAAGTTTCAAGAGACAGGAAATTCCTGGAGAATGGTGGCCTATCTTCTGCTTTCACAGCTTTACTATAAACAAAAAATACTGTTTTTTCAAATAGCAGAAGTTTCAAATAGACTTCCATGATCTCCTCTCAAATTTCTGTAAAATAAGTAGATTTCAATACTTATTACAAGACATGGGTATTGTCTCTGTATAGCAAACATATTTCTTTCTTTTTTTATTTTTTAAATATTTTTTAAATTAAAAAAAAGCATATTTTCTCACTTAGTATATTTTGGCAAAGATAGCTATTTACCTGTCTAAATACTAACCTGTGTACAGCATTCTTACACTTTTTCCTTCCAGCATTAGGTTTAAAACTATCATTTGACTATCCTTGAAGCAGACAGTTAATTTTCTCATGTACATTTTTCTTGTAGCTCCTTACCATCTAGAAAACTACCTTTATTTATGTTTGATTGCTGGATATGGCTGGATATGGCTGGATATGGCTCATATTGCAAGCTAATACCTGATTTTTGGACAGCCAGTTGTACTTGTCTAGTAACAAAACACTCTTGTGCTCTAACAGACTAAAAATTAATATTTAGCTTTACTGAACCTTTCAGCCTGTACCAGAAAATTTAACATAAGCTGCCTAAATCTCCATACACCCTTGACTGGGAAGATTAATAATAATTCTTTTTGATCAGAATTACTCTGTTGGCCAGCAGTGGTTTCCATGGTAATCAGGTGGTAGACAGAGCTGAAGTAGATTTCATCAGTTGTAAAACAGCATTAGAGTTATCCTACACTTCTAATTATATCTTAGTAGGACTGACTTTTGCATACTGTAGCTCAGAGGCATAAAAAGAAGACAGTTTTAACTACTGGAAAGTTCCTGAAGTAAAGATATTGAAGTGACCTCTTCTAATAGCTGAGGAGTTCGGGCGTGGTTTGGTGTGGAGGTTTGGGGGTCTTTTGTTTTTTTTTTTGTTTGTTTGTTTTTTTGGTTGGTTGGTTGGTAGCTTCTTTTTTCAGGTAAGAGTGTTGGGAATTAGAGAACTTTTATAAAAGGAAATGAAATATGATGAACAACAGTTAAGATAAACCTGCTGTATAAAACTGAGACTTTTAGTGTTTCATGTGCTAATGGGAGCAACTACACTGCTGCAGATCTCAGGAATTTCATGTCAGAATAAATGATACATCTTCAAAAACAGTAGGTTCAAATGTGAGGATAGTTGATTACAGCAGCGAGGACAAAGACCTTTTCTAACTCATGCTGTAAAAGTTTGTTGGGTTATTACTATTTGCTTACTAATTTTTTAGGCTTTTTCTTTAAAAAAAAAGAAAAAAAAATCCTTGAAAAATCCAGTACAAGATTTTTTTTATAGCAGCTGGTTCCCATGGCATAGCAGTAGCCAGTGTATGATAAGCATGCCAAATGAATACTTAATCCTTATTTTAGTGACAAACTGAAGAGTTGGCTGATGCATGTTTAGAATATGAATTAAACTTGAAAAAAGGCAGTTGAAAATTACTATTTATGCCTACCTTTACCAAAGCACAGCTTAATTGAAAGGATAGTGATACATTCACAAGAAGGATTTCTGGAAGCTTCTAGACAGACTGAAGAGTGAGAGAGGTGGGGAAGGGAAATAACCAAGAGCTCATTACATGGGGCTTTTTT
Source organism: Sakesphorus luctuosus (assembly GCA_013396695.1). Taxonomy (NCBI): domain Eukaryota; kingdom Metazoa; phylum Chordata; class Aves; order Passeriformes; family Thamnophilidae; genus Sakesphorus; species Sakesphorus luctuosus. Next base: position 218,707 of record VWZD01012198.1, on the reverse strand, counting down.
TGCAGGTGAAAAAGCTAGGGGATAAGGCTGAATGGAGGGAAAGAATGCATATTTGATGAGTCTCTAGGATGACTAATTTGGCAGCTTTGGCTCAAATCTACATTTTCAGCCTATAAGTTTTGTGTACACAGCTGACTGTAAGCATTTTTATTACACGAACAACTATAGCTGTTTATAGCCAAAATCAGACACTCATCTTTGAAACTATGACCCTTATAAGTAAGGCATGTAGTCAATAATGAGAAATTAAAAAAGGGAATGATAATGAAACTTTCCCTTCTAGTAATTACTGTAGAAGTTGCCATGAGAGGAAAAAAGAAAAAATATTGAAATACTGCAAATCTATAATTTTTCAAGTTTGATATTATGTGAAATTTATATCTATTAAAATTCATGCCATATATAGTGGAGCAGGAACAGAATATAGTTAAAAAGTCAGCTTCCTAAAAATATTACTAAACATTATTCTAGTTCATGGGGCATAAATAACTAGTGAATGCACACCATGAGCAGGCTCTGCAGCCAAAAAATACCAGGTGATGGGCAGAGGTTTGAGCTGCAGAGCTGCCGGCAGATGCTGGCAGGTGGAAGGCCCCGCAGCAGGATTTCTCAAGTCTCAGACCTGTGGCTGCAGAGCTGCCAGATTACCATTGCTCTCTGTTCTTGAAGGAAGGAGCCCAAAATCCTTGGCTTAAGTGGTCTTCATCTCTGCAGCTACAGTAAGGATTCGTGGAGCATCAGAGAACTCAGGCTTCAGAGACAAGACTCCAAAGCCAGAAATCTTCCAAATGTCATCTGAGACCTGTACCTCCAGGATGGTGCATCCAGAAGCTATGAACAGTTAAAGAATCATTCTGATGATTGTGGAAAACCAAGAATTGCTGTGTTTGTTTTTCAGATCTAATTTTGCCTGGAGATGAAGTCATTATTTACTATTAGTGTTATTAGCTTAATGTCCAATAGATGCAGTGAAATTTGAGGACCTAAATGTGCCTGATACTATATAAACATGGACTAAAATAATATCTTGTGAAAAATAAGACTTTAGGACAAGACATAGAAGACAGTTAAAAACAAATGCTATAAAAATGAGAGAAAAAGAAACAGAAGAAAAATAAACCATTTTGTAATACTAAAGGGTACAAAGACTAGTAAGGGGACTATGACTTTTCAGCTTCTGACAGATCATTAATTGTATGTGATTCAGTTCATTAATATGTCCAAACAAAACATCATTGCTGACTGATGGCTATTCAGTTGCTTATGAAAATTGATGCTAGGATCTCAGTACACTTCCTGTTGGACAGATATCTGCATTACAACTGACATTCTTGCTGAAAGTCTCAAAAAGATGTCTATGAATAGACCAGAAGTCTCACCAAAGAAATTTTGATTTCTGACAAAAAACAGTTTGTTTGGTTGGCTTTTTCAATATAGGACTTTGAATAATCTTTCAGAAGGTGTTCTTCATAGCTAATCTCAGATTGACAGTAGTGATTACCTCAGTTAAGATGTGGTGTTAAGCAATATTTTAAGAAACAGATGTAATGGATGGAATTCTGCATTTAAATCACTTTCATTATTCAAAACTTTTTTTCAAATGTGTCATTTTTGCATTATGTAAATGGGTATTCCAGTATTTACAGAATTTCATAAATGCTTTTATCCTTGTAATAGATTGTTCGGAAAGCAGCCCTGACTACCAAATAGTAATTACAGACAACCATAATTTCATCATGAGTAGTCTCATTAAATTGAGTATTATTCCTAACACAATCACAGATAGTTAAAACTGTAAGTGTTCCTCTGCTTCCTGTGGGGTCCTTCCCACAGGAGGCAGTCCTTCAGAAACTTCTCCAATGTAAGTCCATTCCATGGGAACAGTTCTTAGCAAACTGCTGGAACTTGGGTCAGTTTTTCCACAGGGTGAGTCCTTCAGGCACAGGCTGCTCTAGCATGGGTCCGCTAAAGAACCATAAGACCTACCAGGAAAACCTACTCCAGTGTGGGCTCCTCTCTCCACAGGTCAGCAGCTTCCTGCCAGTACCCTGCTCCACTATGGGCCTCCCATGGGGTCAGAGCCTCCTTCAGGCATCAACCTCCTCTGACATGGGCTCATCCATGGGCTGCAGGTGGATCTCTGCACCCTGATGGTACTCCATGGGCTGCAGCAGGACAGCTGTTTTACCATGGTCTGCACCACAGGCTGCAGCAGAACCTCAGCTCTGGCACCTGGAGTACCTCTTCCCTATCCGTCTCCACTGACCTTGGTGTCTGCAGGGCTGTTCGCATGTTCTCCACTCTTCCCTGGCTGTAATTTTCATCTGCCCAATCATTTCTTTTCCTTCTTAATAAGTTATCACAGAGGGGTTACTATCATTCATGATTGGCCTGGCCTTGGTTAGTGGTGGGTCCATCCCGAATCCGACTAGCATTGGCTCTACTGGACATGAGGTAAGCTTCTGGCA
>VWZD01012198.1:175291-204996 GCA_013396695.1 Sakesphorus luctuosus | reverse complement strand
AGTGCTAGACTTTCCCTAGTTGTTGAAATAATTTCCTCTTCCTGGTTTAGCAACAGCCTGCTTACTAATTTCCTAGAAACAGGCAAAGTATTCTGTCTCTGTTGGTTATTATGAAAAAAAACTAGCTAAGCTACTATTGTTTTGCAGTACAGTCCTTAGCAGAAGTTTACTAATAAAGACTAAGTATGCTAATAAGTCTTTTTAATTCAGGCACTTTACATAAGTAGCATCCTCAAGGTAGTAGGTACCTTGGTGTAAATATTTACCACAAACACTAGTAGTGAAATGGATAACAACAACATACATTCCTTCCTTTATAAATCATCTTGTCTTTTGCACAGTCCTTTATTTTAAAAAAAGCAATTTAGAGGTATTTTAACTAGCTAAAATGCCAAACTATAAACCCAAGTTGTTAATTTTGCTCAAAATACACTCTGTCCTATTGTATTACATTAAGAGCTTCTGTAACTTCACAGCATGATATTACTAAGAAACAGTGCCTTATTCTGCTAAAGAATTTGATGAATGGAAGAATAAATATTCCATGGGTCATCTGGATAATTAATGCTATGATCTGTCTTTCATGATCATGAATTTATATTACAGAATTGTATTTTTTCCCCTTAAATTACCATCAGTAGTAAATATGTCTTAAGACAAAATTTGATCAATAGCTGTTCTTCACAGAGGTAACAAACCATAAGAATTGATCATTAGAGAGGAATAGCTATCATATGCAAAATGCAATGAGAAGTCGGGACATGCTTGAGAAGAGAGATTTTTTTTTTTTTTTGGTGTATCTTGCAGCTTGACTGAACCAGAGAACGCTCACTCTCTTAATGTCAGACTCCCGTCCTCCTGTCACAATAATCTGATGGCAATGCCCTTGGAAGAACATGTAGGAGGATTACTTTTTGTTTAACTTCTCTGCTTAACCTTCACAGAATTTTCTTTATGTGTTGTCAGTAAACACAGGTCTTAAAGGATATGTGTTGCTGGAAGGATAGTTAAGTGCAGCATTAAGCAACTTCACCTCAATCTCTGTGTAACTGCAGGTGGGAATGTGTGGATAAAATCCCTGTGTTTCTTAAGCAGAAAAATAAAATAAAAAAAAATAAAAGCAGTGGGAATCAAAGACAAGTCACTGACAGGCAAAAATCTCTTATTTTGATGCAGATTTCTCTCAGTGGACTGCAAGTCTAATTTATTAGACACACAAAAAATAAATGATTGTCATTTGCCAAGCCTCCTGTAAATTTGATTTATTATTTCTTTGTATGACAGTGTCCTCCAGAGTTCTTGATTGAGACCGGGTATCCAAATTTATTTTGCCAACTTGTGAGGAGACAAGCCATTGTCTAGTATTATCATCATACACCAAAGAGAGAAAGACTACAAATACAGATAGAAACAGAGGTCAAATCATTGTGTTCTAAATCCTATAATAGTCAGTGGCAGATTTATTACGAGAATTCAAGATTTCTTGGTCATGGTTCAGAAGTTTTACATTGTGCAACCAGTCCTATTCTCTGGATAAAACCATTAGCAAAGGCAGAGGACTCTGTAGCCCTTATTTTACTGAGAATAGGTGTTTTGCTTCACAAAGGACTGCAGGAGCAAGAGGAAGCATTGAATGTTTAGGAAAACTCAAGTGTTTCCAGACTCTATTCCCTGGCTCATAAAGAAGCAATAAAGCCAATGTAAATGGCCAGGCATAGAAAAAGAAATTGATCATTCTGAAATTTCCGATTATTACATAGATGGGTGAAGTCATTCACTTACTGAAAAAAACCCCACAAGCTTGAATCAGAAAATCATTTGCCTTTGCAACACTGTCTTACACATGTACTCACTCAAAAAAAGAGACCTTTTCTTCTACATACAGAATATTGACAATTTTGCTGTGTATTGGCTAATATTGTAAAAGAGTTTTGTTTAGTTGCACAGCTACAGAAGCATGAAAATGCTTTCATTGCAGTTATTTGCCCTTGGTGAAATTCAGTGAAGGGTTCAGAAGCTTGAATGCTTATGGCATAAATTAATTTATGCTCATCTGCTAGTCACAGAAATCTGAAAATACACATTTATGGCATTCATCCATTTTAAAATACCATTTTGTTGGAAATCAACAGAGTACTCTGCATAAACTTCTTGAAGTTTTTCTGATTTTGTCTTTGTTTAGTAGAATTGTTGGAGCATACATTTTCTAATAAATGTCCAACTAGTTTATGATATTTGGCTTCTTAAGACTATCATGTTGTGTTTCTTTATGGCACAGAGAAAGACACAGGAATTCCAGAATATCCAGCATTGTAAACTGAAGTATGTATTTTAAAAAGTACTGAGACCAAGAGTAATTTCCCAGTCTTGGCAAGGAGAAGGCACTACAAAATGAACAAATCATCTCTGGTATCTTCCTACCACTGAGATAAGACTTAACGGAAAAGTGATGCTGCAGGCAAATAATCAGGTTTTAACTCGTTCTTGCAACTTTACTAGCTCTCTTCCTATAGATAACTATATGGAAATTGAAACAGATTTAATGATGGCATGTTCAAAATGTTACTCATGGCATTACTAAGTAGAAACAAGATAATTGAACCATAATATCACAGAAAGAGAGAATCCTTGCTTATTAGTCTGCTTTTCTGCCTCTAAACAACAGATGTAAACATAAAAATAGAATTAATCATTTTAGATAGACTGATTTATTTGTTTATAAATTGCAATAGAAAATGTACTCTTGATTTTCAGTAGTTTGGCTACCTCTTGGTGAAGAGGAGGTAAGACACAAATGGGTAAGCATTTATCTCATCTGAATTGAAAAGCCAGTTGAACACAATAAAACAGCATCAAATAGAAAAATATGGCAAAACTTTGCTTCCCTTTGGAGTATTATCTGAAGACCACTTGATACCGAGTAAACTGTGATTTGCCTGAAGCACGACTCCTGATCTTCACACTTTCTATTTAATGGATATTTTTCTCTGCTTTGTATAGACAATACAACCAGTACAAATTTAGGATCCTGCTACACATTCTGGGTAGAAGTGAATCAGTCTCCTTTAAGTGGCTGCCTACATGGATGGGCTAACCTAGGGCAATAGATTCCATCCAGCTGAGCAACACAATAACACACATGCTCAAAGGGCTCTACTCCAGGGAAGGTTGTGTGTCATGCCACAAAGTACAGCTGTCAGCAAGTACATAAAAGCAGAGAGCAATGGATGAAAAGGAAAATAAAATAATTAATGGTATTCTGTATGACTTGAAGACAAAATAACGTTTTTTGGTGATATCTCCATAGGTGTTCATACTGATAGACATGATAAAAAACTCTGTTTTGTTTTGGATTTTTTTTAAAGCAAGAAAAAAAATCTAACATTTCTTTGTTCAGATATTGCTGTAGTTACGGCTGTTCTCCTCAGTATAAAAGTCAGGAATAAGCTCAGTGAAACTAAAGAAAAGACTACCATTCACAGTAATAGAATTACTACATGCATGCATATATGTATATTAGAGCTTTATAATCAACACTACTTCAGTGGGTTTTGTTGTTTTTTGGTTGGGGTTTGTTGTTGTTGTTGGTTGGTTGGGGTTTTTTTACTGTGCATAAATTCTCAATTTTTTGAGACTTAATGAAACACATAGTGTAGGCATCACAAAAAAAAATTCAAATATTTTTTACATTTTTTAATGGAGAGCTATACCTCAAAAAAGCCCCAACCAAACAGAGAAACAAACAAACAAACAATAAAACTCTGAGAACTGGATTTAATAATGAGCAAGAAAAATCTAGGTTGTCCTTGAGACTATATAAGGGAACTGAATATAACATGGAGAAAGAGAAGGAAAGGCATGTTGCTACACGTTTATAAAAATTAATTACAGGAGCCAGTAAAACCAAGTTTTTTCTAACTGGTAGGAACATCTGAAATGCTTTACCTACCTGAAGTGAATCTAACCCAAGAAATCTATACAGAAGACTAATCTGTAGTTTTCCAATATAGACTGATTGACAAGACTATAATTCTGAAATAGTGATTGCAAGAGATGATGGTGGGAAGAGTTAGGAAAACAAGTTGAGGAAAAATAAAATTTTAATGTTGATAGCTAAGCTGAGATCAGAATGAGGAATTCTGCTAGTACCTTTGTTTTCCGAAGTTGTGCTGGCTTAGAAATGAGAGCCAGAATTCCTTGCTGCTTCAACCCTACTTTGCTCTCTGCATTGCAACAACAACATACTACTCCAGGAATTTCCTATTCTCATGTCATCATTTCCATGCCATTTAAAAATTGTTCTATTGCCAGTGTTACAAACCTCAATATTCTGTTTGCTTGAATGGTAGCCCTCAAGGCATGCAGGAGCAACCTGTAAATGCACTGTTCTTGCATTAGGATCTGCTTTACTGATCAAGTTCAACCCAAAGTAATATTGTAGCTAGAGAGGTACAGCCATCACTTTCACTCAATTGCACTCACAGTTAGTGTAATTATTACTACAATATTTTAATAACGGGTAATTAATGACAGGGTTCCTATTTTTGCATGAGCCACAGTGTGGAAAATAGCTTAGGTGAACATTCGTTGTGAAAGCATGTAGTGGTCCAAACTAAGTGCATAGTTAATGCAGATCTTCAGCTGGTGTAAATGAGCATAGTTCCATCAGCTATACAAGAATAACACACTATATCCAAAGTAAAGAGGTGTTGATCTCCTTCCTTTGGTGTTGAAGACAGGCTTTTGAAAATGCTTTTGGTCATCCAATCCTGAAAGCATTCATCTTACATCAACACTTCTTCTTTGGAACCTGTAGCTGTCTGTACACCTAAACTAATGCAGAAACAGGAGGCCCTGCCTGGGAATATCTCCTGTTAATTGAGCTCTTCCTTACGTTTTCAAATCATGGAAGCTTCTCCTCAAAGCCTGTCCTAGAGTGCCAGTGATACCCATAGGAATTGCATGTCCCAAAGCTACTGCTGAGGCCGAACCCATCAGAAAACTAAACTGAAAATTTAGCCAGGCTAACTCCAGGCATTGGCAAATGATGTCCCACAAGATATGCAGAAGGCTGGCAATTGCACAGGTTAATTCACCATCACAGGAAAAAAATTGCTTCTTCAAATCTAAAATAGATAAAATACTATGTTGTATTTGTGGCCTCTTGCACAGTTTCTCTTTCATAAGACTTAAAGGCATCTATCACATTCAGCATAAACAAATAAAGCCACTTCCACAAAGAATGTTATAACTTTTTGTGGAATGCAGAGGGAAGACATTATAAAAAAGGACTGAGATCTGCTATAAATGCTACTGCCGTGTGACCCAGCCTGATGGAATAACAAAAGGCCCCAAAGGGAGAGAAGGTAGCCATCATTCAGCAAGGAAAGATGAAATTCTGGTTTCAGATGTCTTGCTGTCATCACAGGCAGGACAAATGGCTTCACAGAATTTGCTGGTCTGTCCAGATGTTTAACATTTTTGTCACAGCCTCTATGAATGTCTATATGTTTTATAAAAAAAATAACTGACTTAAGAAATCCAGTCCTGGGAGCTGAGACTGGAATTAAATTTTTAAGTTTTGTCATCTTTCTAGTTCTTCTGCAGCAGTAGGACAAGAAGGCACAGTTTTAAGCTGTGCCAGAGGAGGTTTAGGTTAGATATTAGGAAGAAATTTTTTACTGAGAGAGTAATCAGGAATTGGAATAGGCTGCCAAGGGAGGTGGTGGTTGATCATTGTCCCTGGAACTTCTAAGGCAAGACTGAATGTGACACTTAGTGCTGTGGTCTAGTAAGCACGATGGTTGGATCAAAGGTTGGACTTGATGATCTCGGAGGTCTTTTCCAACCTGGTTACTTCTATGATTCTCTGATTTCTATTTCTATCTACGCATTTTCAGGAGAAAAAGATTATAAATTACATATCCTATATTTGGGGATCTTTTCAGTTTATTAAAAAATTAGGATTTATTTATTGAAAATAAATAAATATTTATCGAAATAAACTTTTAAACCTTTTCATTTTATGAAATAAGATCCTGACATATTTTTTTTTCATTCCAACAAATATTTAAATTGATCATGCAGGCACAACAGAGAAAGAAGAAAAGAGATTTAGAAAGTCTTTATGTAGAATATACTTATAGCCCAGTACTTTAAGGAAACATGCATTAAATTTTCATCAAACACTAAAAAGATCTGGATAAAAGTTCCTCATACATTGAATGTTTCTTTAATCAGTGAAATGTTAGAAAAAAGTACAGAACCTTGTTATCCTGTATTTTGTGTAAAGAGATTGGCCTTGAATTCCATTTCCAGGATATTTTTGTCCATGCATCCAGTGAGAAAGAGAATACTTTTGCAAAAGTGAGGCTGAAATGACGCTCCTCTCAGTTTCATTGCAACCTCAAGTTAATTAGGAGTCTGGGGTTTTTCTCTTTCCTCTTTTCCCAAGCAAATCTATGCACTTGAACAACCCAGCAGAAAATGCCAAGTGTAAAATAAACCACTAAATAAATTTAAATAAAATCATACATTTTAGTTCTTGTGAATCACACTCTCTAAAACTACTCCTTCGTCCTTCTGGAACATAGGTAATGCATCAAACTTACAAAGAAAATTTAGACTCTTGGGGAATAAGGATTCTTTAACTGAACCATTGTCTCTTTATAGAACTACACTATAATTGTACTATTGCCAACAGTGTATTTCCGTGTTTCAGTGTGGTCCTGGAAAGCACATGTGTACCTGTATACTTATGGTGTGTATTGAAACTGGTAAAAATTACAGCTACACATTTATAATGCAATGAAGGCATTCACCTTTCTCTGATTAACTAGAAAGACTATCAAACCTAGAAAATGGAAAAGAAGTAAATGAATGTTCCCCCTTATACATTGAGGATAAATATGCGATCTGAGCAGAACAAAGAAATAAGCAATATCAAAGAAAAAAAGTAAAATTCACTGTATCTTCCTTTCATCTCACTATACCTAGATTAGAAGCATTCTGTAAACAGCACTCACTTTACAGCTGCACAGTGATAAGTTGCATTCTAAGTCAGCCTGTTACAGAGCTTACACTCACTACAAAAATCAGAAGCTACCATTATTTATGAAACATTTAATTGTCCACATCAGTATTTTTGTGGTTGACTGCAACAAGTAAAATCCATGCAATTTAATTTGAGAGTAATGTCCATAATAAAAGTCGTATGCCAAATACTGCAGAGTCGAAAGACTGAGGTCAGCCTTCTAAAATTTATAAGGAGGATGCCAGGTTTAGATGAAAAAGAATAAGATTAATTGATTTCAGTGGCACTCAGCTTTGATTTGCACGTTTTTGTTAGTAAAACAGGTGGTTGCTTCTATACATTTTCCTACTGTGTATGCAGAAAAACAATACGAAAGATTTCATGCATGATCAGGTGAATTTTCCATATTTTCCATGCTACTTAATATGAAGTAGCATGGTAAAATATGGACAAAAATAATTTAATGTACAATATGGTAAGCAAAAAAGAAATAAACACTACTATTTGTTCAAATGGGTCACTAGAGATCTTCTTAGTTCTGTGAAATTACTGCCCTGGTAATTATTAGACAGGATGTGATCTTTTTAGTAAACTGTAGCGGCCCATGTCAAAGTTTTAACATGCCCACTTCAGTCATTTGACTCATATCAGTACAGAACAGGGAATTTGGTAGCACACACATGATTTTGACCTCACTAGACATTTGTTGTGATCACAAATATGAACAGGCATTCTGCAGTCTCAACATACATTATCTTATTGATAAAAATGCTCATATATATCAGAATGTTGTGCTGCTGAGAAGTTGTAAAAGGATGTTTTTGGGAAGGGTTCTGTCCACCGGTAAATGGCAAATGTATCCCTTAAGACAATTAAGTGGGTAATACATGGAGAGTTTCCTGGGTGATTTTTATAATTCTGTAAAATGAAGCAATTTTAAAATAAAATCCAACTATTTACACAGACATGGAAGACCAATTACAAGGTTAACACAGCCATTCTCCAGGGCTTATTTTGCTAATATCTAAATTCCACAGAACTGAAAGAAGGGCAAGGTTCCAGTCCTGCCTTCTTAAAGAAATGAAAAAATACTTTGATATCTATATTTTTGAATCCGATAAAAAGGGTGAATTTATTGACATTCTGTATCCAGGCTCTCTCTTTGTTTTTCCATTCCATTCTAAAGGAGTTATTTTTCCATTTTTCTTTTTTCAGTTTTCATTATCAAAACACAGTATTTGTTCTTTGCTCTCGGGCAGAAGGACTCTTTGAAGTCAGAACCAACAATAAAGACAAATCAGAATTAGAAATAAGGCACAATACTTTAATTATAGTTTTCAAACTGTGAGCGTATGAACTAAACCCAGACTTTTGTTGATAATTGAACTGAATACTTCCTTCTTGAAAATTTTAAACAAAATTAATATTTTTTTTTCTTAAAAAGATAGACAAGCCTTGGCTACTATTCCTAATATCAAGTCCGTTCATGGAACTCCCTCCCACAAGTTCTGTTTTGAATAAGGACAAAGGAAGTAACATTATTTTCCTCTCATCTCCTCTCTCCTCTCCAATCATATCTTCCCAAATGCCTTCTTTACCAACCCATTTTCACAATATCTTTCTTAGCCATTTTACGCAGCACAGAGTAACCCTAAACTAATTGAACACACACATTCAAATTAAACAGTTCTGGTACCAAAGTTGGCCTTTTAATTGGCTTAGCAATAGTCCACTATACATTGGACTGAAGTTAATTCCTTGATGCTTCCTTTTTCTCTCATCTTAAAATGGAGTTATCATAGTTAACTTCCTTGTGGCTAAGCTTGTCCTTCTTATAAAACATCCAGAAGAACTGTGACATTTCTTGGCAGTCTGAGAAGCAGTGTCAAGCACCGAATGAGCAAGCGTTCAGTGCTTAGCCATGCATAGCCCTGGCCTCATGCAAGCCATGGCCTCGGGATTGTTGCACGCTGGCTAGGCAGTGCAGAGAAACTTGCATTGCTATTTCCCTTTTCAAATTAAATCTCCAAATCTGCCCATCCATGGTCACTTTGCATAATAATGGAGGCTCAGTTTAGCCAGTTTAACTTCAGGTAATTACTGAGAACACAGTAGGTTCCCTATAGACCTCTGTGAAAACACACAGACACAGATGAAGGAACCATCCTTTGGAAATATTTATTTCTTCATGGAGAAAAACCTAGGAATTGTGACCCTAATTTCAGTGCTTTCAAGACAAGTGAAATTAATTTCAGTACTTAGAGTGGCTGCCTTAAATCAGATGGATAAACCCAGGCATTAATTTACACTAACAGTATGCTAGGGCTCCTGTTAGAGATTCATAGGAGTAAAGCAAGAGGCAAAAAAGTATGTTCATAACACCTTATTAAGACCAAGAAAGACCTAAACCACGAAGCAGGAAGAGATAGAGGACTGAATCGTAAGGGAAACTATTTTAGGGAAGTAAGTACTGTAAATATTTTAAAAGTAACAGTTTTTAGTGAACAAATGAATTTTTAACCGAAAGATACTTTTCTGTTCACAAGTTTTTGCTGCTTTTTTACTGTACAAACAAAATAGGATTTCTGTCTTTTTTAAATAAACACTGACTGTTGCTGTATTACAGTGGAAGTAAGTCACAGAAGACAGACACAGAAAATCTCAATTAATTACATAAATTCTGATAGCCAGCAACATAGAAAATTAGAGAGACAAACCCACAGTTTGAAGTCAGTTTGGCTACTTCTGTTAGGGATAACAAAAAGTGCTTCTATAAATATATTAATAACAAAAGGAGTGGAAAGGAAAACCTCCATTTTTTGTTAGACTTAGTGGGGGAACCTAGTTAACAGAGATGAGGAGAAGGCTGAGGTACTTAACACCTACTTTGCTTCAGTTTTCACCTGTAAGACAGCTTGTTTCAAGAATAGTGTGGCCAGCAGGACCAGGGAAGTGATCCTTCCCCTGTACTCTGAGTTGCTGAGGAAACACCTTGAGTATTGGGTTCAGTTCTGAGCCCCTCAGTTTGGGAAAAATATTGAGGTGCTGGAGCAGGTCCAGAGAAGAGCAACAATGCTGGTGAAGGGCCTTGAGCTCGAGTCCTGTGAGGATAGGCTGAGGGAGCTCGGTTGCTTAGTCTGGAGAAGAGGCTCAGGGACTACCTGAAAGGAGCTTGTATCCAGGTGGGAGTTGGTCTCTTCTCCCAGGCAACCAGCAGTAGAACAAGAGGGTATGGGCTTAAGCTTTGCCAGGGGAGGTTTAGGTTGGATATTAAAAAGAAATTCTTTCCAGAGAGAGTAATCAGGCATTAGAATGGCCTGCCCAGGGAGATGGTGGATTCTCTGTCCCTGTAGGTTTTTAAGATGAAACTAGATGTGGCACTTAGTGTCATGATCAGTAATCGTAGTGGTGTTGGATCAAGGGTTGGAGTTGATGATCTCAGAGGTCTCTTCCAATCCAGTTGATTCTATGATTTTATTTAGTGTTAACTAAGACCACTGTAACAGCTCAAATTTGAGGTCCTTCCCACAAAACTGGATGTGTTTGGGTTGTTGGTTTGTTTGGTTTTGGTTTTTTTCAAGAAAGAAGTCCTTGCACAACCCCTAAATATTTAGGAATAGAATTTTATTCTCTCTGTTTTTAATTTAAATGATCCCAGCTATAACTGGAGAATAAAGTAGCTGACCACTCTCACAGCCTCTGTATTTATTCAATTTTTTTGCTAGGGGTCAAAGTCCATCCTTGGATGTGCATCTCAGGAATTATTTAGTGTCCAGACACTTGAAAGACCATAGTCTCTGACTCATTAATTTTACTCTAACTCTAACTTATTTCCCAAAGTAACTTCTGTCTTCTGATAGACTTGTAAAAAGATTTGTCTCCAGATGGCACACAAATGCATTTAACCTTAAATCAGTGACAATATCAAAGTGAAAGGTAAGATGACACACTTCAGTCTTTTCCTATATTTTAAAAGTTTGCTTCAACACAAATAAAGGTGAAGTATAATGATAAATGAACTGTGAGTGACTTGATAGTGCGTTATTTATTTATATACATGAGATAAGACGTCCTTACTACTGCAAGTTTTAATATTATATGTTTCTTGTCTTACATTCTATGAAGAATGAGGAAAAAAAAATAATCAAAGAAGTCAAGAAGGATACACAGATGTTATATCCTGCAAGATGCGTTCTTCAACACTGTTACACACCTGGTTTCCCAATACTTCCTCTTAGGGAACATGCAGGATAACACCACAGCTTCTTTTAATTTGGAAACAGAGGTCTACTTGTTGAGAAGTAGGATCTAATAACTCAGAATTTGTCCTAGAAAAATCATTAGGACTTGATCAGAATATGTTGCCTAACCCACAAAATAGGATTCAATTGCATCTCAGCTTTGAAACCGAGACAGATTTCTACTTAGTAAGGCAGTGTAAACATGGGGGAATTATTTTTGGTAAGTTTCCATGTTTCTTTCAGCAGATTTCACAGACTTTCTTGCAATTTACACCAAAGAAAAATATGGACTCAAATCTTTCCATGCCATGGAAGATATCTTCTGAAAAATCACTAGCAATGTCTTGTGAAGATTTGACAAATAAATTCATTAATGCTTCTGAGATTCTGAAGCAGAAGGCTAGAAGCCCACAAAACCAGGTATTTCAGATGAGGACAACTCCAGATTGATTCTCCTTTATTTTTTTGTGATGGATAGAAAATACACAACTGTAGAGTAAAAGAAAGTGAGTCACTATTAAACTGCATTACTTCTTGCCACCACACGGATGTTTATATACTGCAAATGTTTAAGTATTAAAGTTAGCAGGAATGTAAATGGATTTTCTGAATTCCTCCCAGATACAGTGAATTTCTGATAAAGAGACTGTCAAAATATTCCATTGAGCTTCCTCCATTTGATTTTTCGTAGCTGTCAATCACTTATTTTTCAAGATTTGTTTGCTAGAACCTGAAGGGAATGGGGTCTCCATCTCTCAATTTTCTATATTTTATAGCAGTGTTAGCATCATTCCAATTACGTTTGCTTTGATCTTTATGCAAGAGCCAGAATTCTGAAAAGTAGTAAGGATGTCTTACCTCATGTATATGAATAAATAACTTACTATCAAGTCATTCACAGTTCATTTATCATTATACTTCACCTTTATTTGTGTTGAAGCAAACTTTTACAAACATCAAGCAGAAACTTTTTTAAAAAAACAATAAAATAAACAACAGTATTTCATTTTTTAACAAAATTGGGCAAAAATATTTCAAAATTTAATTAGAAAATAAAGTAAATAATCAATATATGTAGGCTTTACAACATGTGAAAGTGAGGAGAATACATTGACTAGCGTCAACCTTAGAGCTATAGTCTCCTGCCTTGGCAGATCTATGGGCCATGACATTCTGTAAGAAGAATCTGCAACATCAAATTATGTTCCTTCTCTTGTCCTACTTTATTTTATCAATATTTGGTAAGTGTGAACTATATTAAAGGCAAGATATTCCCTGTGTACCATAGATCAGGGAAATAATCGTCCCTCTGTACTTGTCACTGGCAAGGTCACAGCTTGAGTACTGTGTCCAATTGTGACCCACTCACTTCAAGAAAGACTTTGAGGTGCTGGAGCAAGTTCAGAGAAGGATAACAAAAGCATTGAAGCGTCAAGCGAATAAGTCCTAGGAGAAGAGGCTAAGGGAGCAGGGGATGTTTAGCCTGGACAAAAGGATGCTCAAGGAGGACCTTTGTGCTCTCTTTAGCAGAAAGGAGGCTGCAGCCAGGCAGACGTCAGCTTCTTCTGCAGGGCAACTAGTAAAAGGATGAGAGGACAAGCTGCACCAGGGGAGGTTCAGACTGGACATGAGGAACAATTTCTTCACTGAAAGGGTTGCTTAGCATTGGAATGGACTTCCCAGGAAAGTGGTTGAGTCACTATCCATAGAGGTGTTCCTAGGAACAACTGGACATGACAATTTGTGCTTTAATTGACAAGGTAGTGATCAGTCAATGGTTTGTCTCGATGATATAGGATGTCTTTTCCAGCCTTAATGATTCTGTGATTCTGTGGCTGAGAACACTGCTGAACAGATCAGAGCATGCAAGTATAGCCTGCAAAATGAATCTGACAGACATTCCCTGAGTCTAGTATTCTATCAAACCCATTTCTAGATGATTTTTTTGCATCTAGAAATTTGCAGACATCTAATGATACTACAATGCAGAGTTAGAGCAATTTCAAATATATCTCTTCTCAACCTCCTTCACAAAAATTCCGTGTGGATGATCAGGACAGTCAAGGAAAGTATCTGGGTAGGAGAAAAGTTTTGGATTTTTAATTTTGTTTTTCACTCTCTCTCTTGATTAAACAAAACAACAACAACAACAACAACAACACCAAACCCAGAAACAAACATAGAACCCCTCACCAAACAAAAAACCCCCAAACAACCAAACCCAAAACCTAAACAAACAAACAAAACAAAACCCAAATAACCAAACAAAATTGCCCACAGTTTTCTTGTGGTGGTGTTAAGAGTTTATTTATGTTTTACTGGAAGAGCCTGGAAGTCAAGTTGTCTAACTGAAGACCTAGATGGGTAACAAAATTATAAGTTCTAAGCTATTGTAACAGCTTTTCCAATCTTTTTGAACGTGCACTTGAATTAAGAAGTGCAGTCAAGTTGCTAAATTTAAATTGCCTTGACTCTGAAAATGTCAGTTCAAGCTGAAACAAAATTGTTTTGAAAACTAGTAATTTAATACAAATTGACGATATTACAAAGTAAGTATATATTTGAGTATGCAAGCCCCATCTAATGCTATTCATTATACACCCTGAGAACCTGTGAAAAATTAATATTCTATACCACTTTCCCTAGGAAATAATATCAAATATACTATCACATGAAAGGAGAGAAAATGTGTGTTGTAAACCCGCACAATCTGATGCACTGTTTTCTTTCTTGTGTTATTCCCACATAGCAGCAGAAGCATAGTACATCTGCCTCCGCAGGCACTGTTCCTTTCCCCCTTTGTCAAGCAACCAAGATTTATGGGGCCCCAAGTCACTTCCAAATTCCAAGTTAGGCTGCATACATAAAGAACTTAACTAATTTTAAAGAAATGCATCTAAGTTGTTCTGCCTTCTCTGTACAGTCATTGGAGCAAAAGAATCACCAGAAGGGCATTCTAGAATTGAAATGGGTACAGTCACTGGGAAAGCTTGTCTTTCTTCATTGTCTAGTCATTAGCACTGATTAAATAAAATAGAAGAGTTTTATGGATGGCAGTTCCTTTGGCATTCATTGATGATATTCTCAAAAGATCAGCTTACCTATGTGATCCTATGCACTCAGCACCTGACTCACACTGTCATCATCATCTGCTAATCAGTATACACTTCTGTCAGATTTTGCAAGAACAGTGCAGCATTCACTCTGGTGCAAAAACCAGTCTATTTCTTTAGAATGCTGCATTTTCTCCCATTTTAAATAACTCAAGCAATGGGGCTTCCACTTCCTCCCCTGCAAGGCTATTAGCATTGAGTTTTTCTCATACATTATTTTGCTTTCTGTTGCTAATTCACATAATTTATTATGTTCATTAATAATAGGCATTGTTGTAATAATAGATATTTAGTATTTCCTTTCCTTCAACTATCAAATTTTCTTGTTGTGAGCATGTAGTTATTAATGCTTTAGAGACTTCATCATAAACACAGTATCCAAAGTGGGTATTTTTTCACTGTAGTGTGACTACACTTTTCTGGTATTAATTTAGCCTTTCCTACATATTTCTTCAATGATTATTTTCTTTGCTTTGCTGGATTATTATTCTTACTGAGTTTGTAATTGCCATCATATATAGCAATCTGTTTATAAATAAACATGTGGATGAACATTAAAAAACAAGCCACCAAAATAATGTAATGAGGAGCAGTTAGCATTTAGCAGAACACCACAAAATTGCACAACAACAGAGAGAAATAAGTATTTTTCATATTATATCCAAAACTCTAAACTTCTTCTTTAAAGACTCTGAGATTTATCAGTCATCTACTGGGTGCAAACTCTGATGTGAGATAAGGACATACTGTTAGTCAAGGCAGTAAACCAGACTTGACCACAAATAGTGCTGCCTGGGAAATCGTTTTTCCATCAAGATTTGCTTTGTAAGTTTTCATAAACTTTCTTATATCACAAATGAAGAAATAAAGTTTCTTTGGAGTCAGAAGAGAGCTATGTTCATTCCAGAATGAGAAACAACAGGAGAGAAGAGGCCAGCAGGGACTGGAGCCATGCATCCCTCAGAAGGTATATATTCTAGTTCCTTGCAGTAATGAGGCAAAGCAGGGGCATGAACTGTTCTCTACCTTCTATTGAGTGCCAGTTACAAATATTGCAGAGTACGTGTTTCCTCTCTCTTTTCTGAAAATGATTGATGAATGTGGGAAATATTTCTCGAGATAATCTTCACTGGAACTGGCATGTTGCTGAACATTTTGCTGAATTTGAGTTTTCTAACAAAAACCCCATACTCTTGAAAAATCAATTCTTACAGTCCCACCTGTATACTAGAAAACAAAACATTGGGCTTGACAGCAGATCACACTGGGCCAGATCTCAGCTGATGAACCCTTGCCCCAGTTTAGCTTATCATTACAGAAATGGTACATCTTTACTTCCTGTTTGGTTCCAAGCTAATCAGTATTTGTGTTTCAGAACATTTTCCTCCATTTAACATTTTCTTCCTATTTTCTTTTTTTTAAATTTCTTTTTTCTGACCAGCTCCTTAACTTTGTATTTTTAGTATTGGTTGTTGAGTATTTTTAGCTATGTAATAAGAGGGAGGAAAAAAGATATTTTGTCTTTCCATGGAAAAAGTTAGGCTACTTTTACTCAGCTGAGAAAATACTCAAATGTTCTTCAAATTATTTTAGAAAAATATTTCAACCAGTAATATTTATTGGAAAAACTCTTAATGAAATTAAGCTGGTGCCTTGGAGCAAGCTGAGTTCTGTTGATTTACACAAAGCATCTGACCTCAAGAGTCTTTGCTGTGACAGAGAGAACAGTAAAGCTAAGAAAATATTACCTTTATCTGGACATACATCAGTATATATCGAATACTTAAAACCTGGAAAGTAGCATTTCACTCTGATATATAATTCCCATTCACTATGTCCCCTTAGAAAAAGCCAGCCAACTAAATAATTAGATATATAGTCATGGCTGACAATTTAATTTCTTTTAATAAGGACAACCATATACCTGTTTTCAGCCCAAAGAAACATTGTACTTTGACAAAAGCACATTATGTTGTCTCACAATGGAAGTGCTGTAGAAACAACTATTGAGATGATAATAATACAAAGTGAAAATACGACAAAAATCTTTTTTCTAATGTAATTTTATTACTGAATATTACACATCAGAGGTTGCTGGGGCTTGGTACTCTTATTTACAGGTTCACTAGAGAAGAAAATGATCATAACTTAAAAATCACAAAGTTTCAAACACATTCAGCAGTTCCTCCCCCTCATGTGTGAATGAGTAAGTATTAATCTACTTTCAGCTATTATTTTAACCACTAAAGTGACCATATTCCTCAATTCATTTTTGTTGCAATTTTAATAGTGGCAAAATAATAGAAAATTAAAAAGAAACAATTGCAGCCTGAAATTACCTTCCAATAGAGTCAAGTCTACCAGAACAAGGGCAGGCTAAAGACAAGTCCAGTTTCTGCACATACTGATATCTCATGCAAACCTAGGTATTCATCACCATTTTATTGCTCTTGGTCAGCTCCCACAGCTGAAACACATAGGAGTGGTACTGGAGAGGCAGGGAGCCACCTACTTCTGCATCCACCTCTGCAGCTGGAAGAGGAAACTCAAAGGCAAAGAACATCATCTGCTTGGTGCTTCACCTGAGGAGCAAGAACCACTGTATGATGGAGAAAACACCAGCAAGGCAGCACAACCCATTAAAAAAAAGGATCCCTGCTGACCTCCAAGACAGCTCAGCTAGAGCCAAAGGAATTTAGTGAGCAGTTGAGTCAGCTATTTCATTAAATTTTTGGTATTTCCTAAAGCAGATTAAAAACAGCATGAAGCATGATCGTCTCAGTATAATTGCACTGCTGGACATTGTCTTGAGAAATCAATCTTAAACAGCAAAGCTTTGAAAAGATTTATTTAGTTTAAAAAATGAAAAATCAAAAGACATAGTAAGTTGACAGAATATGAAGAATTTTATTTTGGATAATTTCCAGTTCTCTGTTTCCCAATCCACACAGATGGAAATACTATTTGTAAGCAAAATTAGAAGAAAATATGCTGACTGTGTCATGTTGAGAATTAAATCCCCAGCAGTACCTTTTGCTGGGCAGGAGAGTAATGCAGTCTGAAAGTAGAAATTGCATCTTTCATGACCGCCTTAAGAAATGACGATTTCAAAATATTGTTTTATATATATATATGTGTATATATATATATGTGTGTGTGTGTGTGTATATATATATATATATATATCTGTGTGTGTGTGTATATATATATATATATATATATACTTAGGGTTCCAGAAGGGTAAAAAGGCATAGGAATTTCAAAACTGTGAGCAATGAAGTATGATACAAGATTTAGTTAAAAGCAAAGAGGACTTTGGTTCTTTACTTTGTTAACTTGTGACAAGGCCCCAGTGCAGCACAAAGTTCTACACTATTAGGTGAAGAGATTAGATATAAAGTTGGAAGCTATCCCATCAGCGATGGGACATCTACAACTTCTCTGGGCCACCTGTTCCGGTACCTCACCAGCCTCATAAATTCTTCATAATATCTATTCTAGATTTACCCTCTTTCAGTTCAAAGCCATTGCCCCTTTGTATCACTACATGCCCTTGCAAGAAGTCCCTCTCTAGCATCCTTGCTGCCTCCCTCTTGGTACTGGAAAGCTGTTATAAGGCCTCCTCAGTCTTTTCTTCTCCAAGCTGAATAGCCCCAGCTCTCTCAGCCTGTCTTCATAGGAGAAGTGCTCCAGCCCTGTGATCATCTTCCTCAACCTCCTCTGGATTCGCTCCTATAGGTCCATGTCCTTAGTAGGTTGGGGCACCAATAGCTGGACACAGTTCTCCAGGTAGGGTCTCATGAGAAGAATCATTTTCCTTAACCTGCTGGTCACATCTTTTTTGGTGCTGTCCAGATCGGCTTTCTGGGCTAAAAGCACACATTGCCAGGTCAAGACTCCCCCAAGTCTTTTTCTGCAGGGCTGCTCGCAACCCATTCTGTGCCCACAGACTGTGCCTCTGCACCTGGCCTTGTTGAACTTCATGATGCGTGATTATGCCAATCTCTCAAGCCTGTCAAGGTCCCTCTGGATGGCATCCTTCCCTTCTAGCATTCCAACAGCACCACACAGGTTGATGTAATTGACAAACTTGCCTTGCTAAGGCTGCACTCAGTCCTACTGTCCATGTCACCAGTAAAGGTGTCCCAAACCCAACCCCTAAAGAATGCCACTCGTCACTGGTCTCTATTTGGACACTGAGCTGTTAACTGCAACTCTTTGAGAGCAATCATCCAGCTAAATCCTTATCCATCCATCTGTAAAATCCATGTCTCTTCAGGTTAGAGACAAACATGTTGGGCAAGACAATGTCAAATGCTTGGCATATGGAATAGATAGATAGATGGCAGTTGCTCTTCTCTTACACCATTTCTGTAACTCTGTTGTAGAAGGCCACCAGATTTGTTAGGCATGACTTGGTCTTAGTGAACCCATGTGCATTGTCACTAATCACCTCCTTGTTTGTCATGTGCCTTAGCATAGTTTCTAGGAGGATCTACTCTATGATCTTGCTATGAGCATCAAGGTGAGACTGATCAGCTTGTAGTTCCCTGGGTCTTCCTTTTTTCCCTTTTTAAAAATGGGAATTATTTTTTCTCTTTTCCAATCAATGGGAGCTTCACCAGACTGCCACAACTCCTCAAACACCATGGGTAGTGGATTGGCAACTTCACCTGCCAGTTATCTAGTGACCCTCAGATGCATCTGATCAGACTTGTGCACCTTTGGGTTCCTGAGGTGGTCTCAAACCTCATCTCTTACAGTGGGTAGTCCTTCATTCTCCCAATCCACCTCAATAAAAATTAGTGCATCCTAATAACATCCAAAAAGATGTCACAGTTCTGGAGGATTTCCCCCAAAACAAGTTAATCATGAACTTGTTAATATGGTTGAGGAATCTCGCACTGCTCAGTAACCTTTAGTCCTCTATCACTGCTTCTTGTCTCTCAAACTGAAAGTTATGGAACCAGATTTTTGTTTGCGTAACGCCCCAAAGTCTCCTTAACCAATGTTTTACATAATCTTCATAACACAGTTACTCTCTTTTCACATTAAACATTTATTCCAAAACTAAATTACACAGCTGCTTCCACCAATCAAGTTATTTTGCTATGTGTTTATTTTCTTTAGTTCCTGGGTTTTTTTTTTGTTTTGGTTTGGTTTTTGAGCATGGCCTTTCTTTTTCTGTTTCTTTCTTATGTAATGATGACAAGCCTTAATGAACATATGCTGCCTCTTAGTGTATGAGAACCTGTAGCAATACACACTGAAGATAAACTTGAATTGCTTTAACAGAATCCCACCAATTACTCCCACATAATGCATTTATTACATTCTCTATGATATAACCTACAATTTACTCTACAAGACGTGATAAATGACAAAAGATAAACTCTTCAGAATATTTGGAATGTCATTTAATATTCATTTCACATGCTCTCTAACACTAAGTACCTTACAACACTTACTATCCTTGCAAAATAAAACCTAGCTTTAGTTATTAATATCTTTATTTAAATGCAGATCTTGATTTCCCCTGGAGACTGGTAAAGCCCTAGCATTGAGCTATCAGGAGAAAAGAAGACATTGAGTCATATATTATCTGCAAAGAAAGGACTTTACCAGGGTTTGGTGGGTAATATTTTTTTTCTTAATGTGCTGGGAATCTATAATTGTACCTGTTTGCCTTTAATACCATATTGTACTTTCAGTCACAGGATCCTATGTAATGTTATTGCTTTTATATCATGAGTCACTATGCAGATTACAGTCTATAAATGTAACAGTAATAGGGATGTTAATAATGCTTGGTTCGGCTATAGCATTCTCTTATCAACATAATTCAGTAAGTTTTAAAGGAAGAGATAATTATTTTTGGTTTATGGATGGAAAAACTGAGGCATTGAAGGAACACAAAGATTGGATTTCAATGTTTGCAAAACAGGCTATTAAGTTTTGCTTCTTCATAAATTCTTTATTCCAGGAGACTCCAGCTGTTTAATTGAAACAAAAGTGTTACAAAGGCCTGCAGCAGGTGCTGACTCAATACAGTTTCTTCTTAGTATCCCGCCAGCTGACTAAGAACTGGTACAGAACAAAAGAATCTATTCTAAATATCGTGTTTCAGGGCATTTAAAACCTATTTCTTTTCCCAACAATTTTTAGCATAAACACAATGAATTCAGCCAGTACAGCCACTGAAATGGAGTCCCAGGTATGTTTCCTTACTATTACACTAGACTGTAGCAACCATTTCTTTAATCACATCATAAGCTTTAATTTAATCTTAGCACATGCCTCTCTTGCTCTGCCCACTGGATACTAAAAGAAATGTTACAAAGCAGTAAAGAGCAGAATAAAAAGTTTTGTGATGTAAATGTAAAATCAGAATAAATATGGTGCACAGTAGCATGGTGTCTTGGGTTGAGCTGGCAAAATGCCAATCCGAGACAAAGTGGAAAGGTAGAGGGAGAGGGAAAAAAAAACACTCCAAACTAGTTTATGCTGAAACTAACTACATGTATTTATACAGAAAAGAGAAAATTAAAAGAAAACTACAATATAACACACTCTTACACAAGTTTTATATAACAAGAAATAACTTCCCACTCCCCAATTAATATGAAGTATATTATTCTAAATTTATAAGCACTCTAAAAGACACCTAGCAAGAAACAAAAAGAGTAACAACAAAATATTTCTACTTCCCTGAACTCAAACAAACTGCAAGCAGCGGCAACAGCAAGAGCAAGGCCCACTCCAACAAGGTAGCAGCTGCAGCACGTTCGCTCGCACCTCGGCCATGGCAGAACTGACTAAGCCACACCCATACACTGGATTTTACTCCTATTGAGATGATGTAAGATGGTATGGAATACAATATTACTGGCTAGAAGAAGTCAGCTGTTACCTAGCTCAGCCCAGCTCAAGGCAGCTGACAATTCCAGGCCTAGTCTGAACTTTAAAACCTAAATATTAGGCCCACCTGGCTAAACCTATAACACATGGGTTTGCAACCTTATTTAAGCTTTGAAGCTGGTAAGTGGTTACAGAAATGACACAAAATAAGTCTGAGATGCAGAATAATTTCTATTAAGACCAGGCAAAGCAAATGTTTAAAATAGGAAGATTGCTACTTATGACATTTTTGAGGTATGGTCATTTGCTTCATACAGAGGAGATGCCCTACGAGAGGCTTTAATGCTCCATTTTAGCTCTTTTCTAAAGTCAAAAGTCTTTTTTGTACAAAGACGTGGCTATGTTGCAAAATCAAGATGGATGACTTGCAGAGATCAGTGTTGTTACATATCTTGTAATAAAAAAGAGAAGCACAAAGGAGGAGCATTTGATAATCTGATTTAAGAATTATACCCATTTGATACAGAACAAAGAGTGGAAACCAGAGGAAGAGGGTTCCAACTTACCTCTGCAGGTTAAAATACATGGAAATATTCTAGATGGCAGGAGAGAGACGAGAATGAACGTGGCAAGAGAAACACAAGTTTAGAGGTCCAGGGAAAATTACACATGCAGAGAAGGTCTTTTTATAGGAAATTAATTCTATTTCACTGAAAGGAGGAGAAAATACCTGAAAACAGTTCTTTGGCTAGTTTTACAGGATAACCGTGTTACTCACAAGCATAAAGAACTTAATGAGTTGGCCAAAATGGTGATTTTTTTTTCTAGGACTCATTACTGAGTATATAGAGTATCTTGCATTAACAGATAGATAATAGGATGAATCTTTTTTTCCATTGGGCAGAATTCAATCGTCTTCAAGTAGGAATGTCAGCAATGTGCTGGAATGTTCAGTGAATTAAAAGAAATAACCATTTCCAGATAACTCAGATAATCATTAAATGAATTCTGCCATGAGAGATACTATTCCAGTTGAGAAAACTTTCTCTAGGCTGTTTCTTCAATTGCTAGAGAGATTCCAGATGATTACTCATTTCATGTTAAGAGTGCTTTTAAATTTAGAGAATGGAGATACCTTTCTCCACCAACTATAGAGAAAGTCTGTGGACCAGCTTAGCCCAGATGCCTGACTTACATTACCATAATGAGTATTATCCACAACAGAAATATATGTATCTCTAGTTACTGCAAAAGGGTTTAATGGTGATGGTCCATTTTAGTACAACTGCTATTTATCCATCTGAATTCATAGAACTTTTGGGGAACCAGCTGACTCAGCCAGTTAAAGGACATTAAACTATCAGCTACCGAGGAGGTTGTAAAGGAGAAACAAAGGAACACTCATTTAGCACAAAATCAAGATGTCAAGAATAAAATTAATCAAGGCATCCAGAAGCTTGAAAAGAAATGCTTTAGTTGCCTATATATGAATGCTACAAGCCTGGGTAATAAAAAAGAGAAATTGGAATTGGAATTGTTCTTTTATGATCTAGCCTGTATTACTGAGACCTGGTAGAAAGATTTGCATGAGTAGAATGTTAAAATCACTGATATACTTACTATATTTAAGCAGGATCTAGTGGGGAAAAGAAAACAAAACAAAGTTACTTTCTATCTAAAAATATGGGTATTACCTGCATCTGAGTTCTCTGATAATGGAAGAAAAAAAGATTGCTTGCTCATAGATTTATATTCTAACAAAAAAAGCAAACAAAGAGCTTAGATAAGGCACTAGTTATAATAAACCAACAACTTATTGTAGGAACAGTATGACTAATTTCTGTTGCATAAGATGAAAAACTGAATGCAATGTGTGACTTCAGCTTGAGAGGAATATGTTGGAAATCCCATGATACTCATGATTTCTAAAAAAAAAATTGAGAAAAAAATATATAGTAAAATTAATCTTCCATCCTAAATGTTCTATGCAGTTACCTTAAACAATCAAGGAATTCTAAACCGACAAACATATGCATCCTACTCTAGATGTCATTTTTTGAGACCTTATAACAACCTTCCAGTACCTAAAGGTGTACAAGAAAGCTGGAGAGACACTTTTGACAAGGGTGTGTGGAGACAGGACAAGCAGAAGTGTCTTTAAACTGAAAGAAGGGAGGTTTAGATTAGATAATAGGAAGTCATTCTTCACTGCAAGGATGTTGAGGCACAGGAACAGGTTTCCCAGAGAAGCTGTGGGTGCTCCACCCCTGGAGTCATTCAAGGACAGGTTGGATGGAATTCTGAGCAACCTGGTTTAATGTAGGGTACCCACAGCTAATGTCAGGGGGGATTGAAAAACAGATGATCTTTAAGATCCCCTCCAAACCAAACCATTCCATAATTCTATGAAATAATCACATCTGTTACAGGTAAACAAGATTAACTCCAAACAGTATGATATGCATTCTCAGTTTCTGAATGACACCAAACTGAGGAGAGTAAATAATATGCCAAAGGACATGACTATCATTCAGAAGGATTTTTACAGGCTTCTAGGATTGTCAGGGAATTGAAAAATGACAAAGTCATAAACATGCATGTGAAAAGACAGCATTCCCTGTGCTGGAAGAGAAGGACTGGCTTGGTAGCACCTCTGCTGAATAGGATCTGTAAATCCTGATAGACTGGAGGCTAAGCTTCCTTCAGTAGATATTTATTATTCTACTTGACTATTTTACTGTAACACTCTCAAGGACTCTAGACAAGTATGAAACCCCAGGTTAACGTCAGAATATATCATCTTCACCTCTAAAATTAAAGCTCAAACTGATCATTCAAGGCCACAAAGTAAAGAAATGTATACATAATTTTACTTAGAAATTAAGTAAAATTCATGAGTTCATTTAAAAACACCAATGGAACTTGGCACAGAAGTTTAAAAGCCAGATTTTAGGACATGAACATGCTTTATTACTATTTTTCTTTTCCATTCTGAAGTACATTGTCAAAATGACATACTGGTAAGATTTAGAAAAGCTTCTGCCTTGAAGGAAGAAAAATTGCTTTCCTTCTCAACTGGAAGACTGGTATGAAACAGATTCAATAAAATGAACGTGAAACATTCCAGGGAAGTTATGTTGTGGAGATTAAAATAAAACTAAGAAAGGCAAGGACAAAACCTTAGTGTTATGATGTGTAACACTAATCCACAGATCATTCTCACAGAAGAATTAACCTTTTTGTTTGGTTGTTTTTAACTCTTGTAAAAAGAATTAAACAGAGTTTTACTAAGCTGTAAAATGAAAATATTAATTATTGAAATACACAATTTATCTTTTTATTGATGTCTTTGTTGGGCTTTGTTTTTGTTTTCATTAGCTTTTTTTTTTTTTTTGGCCTTAGGGAGTGATGCTATACTAACATAACTGCATGCTTTACAACTGGGAAGGCTATGTAAAAAATGAAGCATCTATGACTGAACTTCAAAAAAATTAGAGACAGAAGGGAAAATGAGGATTACTTTAGAAGATTTTGGAAACAGCTTCTTGCATAGTTGGTTAATGCATATGGTGTAAGTTACTGGTTTAAATTGGATTGATTTCCTTTTACTGAGGATAGTTGGATAGACTTTTTTACTATTTTTAATTATTTGTAATGTAATGTTTCTTTGATTGTCATTTTTAAAGCCTGATTGTAAAATTTATACATTTTATAAAAACTCATTCAATTTGTAATAGAAACCCACTTTTTGTTAGTGTATTTATTTATCTATTTATTATTATTTTTGATTTGTGCATTCTGTATTTTCATCAATTTAAAGATGGCTTAGTTATTCTGCAACATGCAATTTACTGAGCCTTCTATTTACATTAACATTTCTCTAATATTAAAAATTAATTACTTTGTAAATTTATTGATCTGAAACTTCCATAATATTATTTCAATATGCTATGAAAAATGCAAAGTACCATCTTATTCTAGATAGTCCTCACAGAAACAGTGAGTAGTAGGAAAAAAAAAATAGAATACCTTCAAAACTGCAAAAGGTTACTGAAATGTTTGTCTCTGTAGATGCATGTGTTCTGCCATCTGAGTTAAATAGCACCAGAGAGTAGCAGTAATTGTCAGTTGACCTTTTGATTAGACCTAGTTCTACTAAATGTTATGAGAGTAATCAATTGGTACTCAACAATGAGAAAAACAAGCAAACAAAATTATTTCATTAAATGACCTCTTTTAACAGTATTAGCTCAAGAAAGGCATTTTTGGTTTTAGCTTGGCTGTGACAGAAAAGAAAACAAAAATAATTCCCCCTAAAGATATCAAACTTCAATAAGTACAAAATCAAAATAGTTATCTAAATCCAGTAACACTCTTAAAACAGTTTCTGCATTTTCCTGTGTAGTCCTTCCTCTTCCATCACCCTTATCCCTTCCACCCCAACATAACTCATTAAATGTCAAGGTTGAGGAAAGAACAGGAGCTCAAGGAACTGCATGCAGGTCAGAGCATAGGCACACTTTCCATGAGGAATAACTAGCGTTGAATGGACCATGTACAGTGATGCAGTTATTGATATCTTTTATAGACAGTTTAGAGGTTTCCAATTGACAGCTTAAAGTCTTGGAAAAAAATTCTTTTATTAGGGAAAGGAGTGCTTATTTAACATCCATATAGGCCAGTATGCACTTTGTTCAGTTGTTTTTTTAGTTATTTTTCTTACAATATATTCACTTGCCATGGTAATAAATTTTTATGCTGGCCTGAGGCTAGCGATTTTTATTGCAGGGTGTTCCACTCACTCTTCCTTTGAGATAGGTCCAACTATTCAGCTTTGCTTCACAGTCCCCTAACTCTGAAGCAGAACTTCTCACATTTTAAAGCAAAAGTCTTTACCCTCCAGGTACAATAACAAAATGAATTGATAGTACAGCATATACAAACTTATTTCAGCCTTCGGAGACTTGCTTACTGCCTTTCATACTAAGATACATATAAACATTGTAATTAACTCTGATTTTATGAATTGCCTCCTGACTATCATCTGGAAGTGATGGTTAGACAGTGCTAAACGAAAGTATCTAAAGCAAGTTGAGAATGAATGCAGTGCGTCTCTAAAGATCGATGAGTTGGCAGGTACTGTTATAAATTACCATTGGGTGCCATTCACAGACGATAAGAGCTCATTCTGCATGACAGTCATTGATCTGGTGGAGAACTAAGATGCAACCTTTGATGACACTCCTTGAGGATAAAAGGTTATGCTTCCCATTTAGTTATGAATAATAAGGTCATGTTTTAATTAAAGTAGTATCTCAGTGGAATATTAGGCCAGTGAAACTGTATGAATTAGTATGACTTGTACAGAAATTGTTGCTGGAAAACAGCCTGGTACTGAAGATAATAACACAGCGTAACAATGAAATTACATTGATGAGGCAAATAGCCCACAACATTAGAAGGAGCTTAACTAGTCAGACCTAAAATTAAAAGAAACAATATTTTTCGAGTTTATAGTTGACACTCGAACCAGCAAAACAATAAGATTTACATTTAGGCCAGAAGTCCTTAAGGCATACACCTACATTTTGGGTTACAATAATTCCAAAACATTTGAATTTAGAAGTATTTGGTGTAAATCCTGGTATTCAAGCCTGAGATTAACTGCTCATTGAGGTTTCTGAGCCTTCTTTTCTGGGAAACTCTAAGGACTGTTCACAATCGTCTTTCCAACAATGTTCCATACCAAGTTATCTGAAAATGAAACTGGCCATATAACACACATGTATTCAGAACAGCTGCTAAATGAAGCAAATACTATTCATTTGCAGCAAATATTGTTTTTAAATATTTGTGAAAATTTTATTATAAAATATAATTGATAAATATGTGTGCTGCTGATCCATCAAAATATTTAAGCTTGTGTTTAAGTAAGACAACTAACCAATACCAGATTTAGAAACTGAATTAAGTGATATAGTGTTAGATGGAACTGTTATGCAATCTACTCAATAATCAATGAAGAGCTCATATTCTAACCAACACTTCAAAAGGTGTTTTAACTCACCCAAGATTCAGGAATTAACCTGTCATATAGGAAGTCCCGTAAAAGGTCAGACATGAAGATTTAAGAATAAAGTAACATTTCTACTCTCAGCATGACAAACTTTATTTATTTATTTTGACATACTGCAAAGCATGTACAACCAAGGCTGTCTTTCTTCCCACCCACATCTGTTCCAGCTTATGGTGTCCTCAATCCAATCTAAATGTTCATTTTGCAATTACTCTGCTGTCAAATGATAACTGAAATATAGAATATATAAGTACTTAATAGGTTTAAAAATATACTTGCCATCATAATGTCACTGGTTGCTTGTCAGAATTTGTAAATTTTAAAATGTTTAGTGCTCAAACTAGCAGAACACATCCAGATCAGAAACCAGGGATTGTGGCTCTGCAGGAGGAGAGCTATGCAAATGTGTTGAAAACATAAATTGCTCTGAAGAGGCTGAAAACATAAGATCAGATTGGGAGGTCAAGATATTATGCAAACAAATGTGGGGGGATGACAGTATGCATATCCCTGAAGGAAAGCAGTTTAGAGTGCACCCTTAAAGAGAAGAGAGCTACCTGTGGTGTGTGTGTGGTGTCTTCTGTCCGATGAGATGCTTCTATGTATGTGAGGTGAATTGGTTAACCAATAATGTCATGACATGTTAGATATAAGAGGGTATAAAAGGTGTTGATGTTACCAAAAATAAACTCTTGTGAGCCTTCTGATCAAGCCTTCTGATGCCTGCTATGCCTGAGCTCTTCTGACCGTCATTCACATTACCTACCCCCTTATTCAGGATAAGAGGACCTCAATAAATGAGCTGCTTGCCTCCTATGGTACACAACAGATTTTCATTTCCCTTGCTTTTCCCGATATAACTGACCAGCCATAAAGGAAAACCTGGTTGCTACAAACACAGCTATGCTTCTTATGAGGCTCTTACTCAGTCTGAGCACTTAGAGAAATGCAAAACCTCAAGGCAACTACAGGACCACACCAATTACTTTGAACTTCAGAACTGCCTTTAAATCAAGCAAAAATTAGGTTGAAGCTGTTATGAATTTGTTTATAGCTGTTTTACAGACATAATCCACAGCTCTGCAGAGAAGATACACCGTTTTCTCATTTTGAAAAGAAATAAGTGACATTCTATAATAAAAATGTAAATATACTGAATATTTATTTTGCATGTGCTCTATATTGTTACTGACATCAGATTATAGCTAAAATTCCTAAATTAACAGAAAGCATGAACTGAGAATCTTCTTTAGAAAGCCACACAAAATTACCCAGAATCATTATCTAAGCTTTTAAATCCTTGTTTCTTACATTGTTTATGCAAACTTAAGAACATTATTTAGCATAAAGTGGTACTAATTTTTCTTGCTTCCAGTTTTAGTGAGGAAATGCTTACTCCTTGCTTAAATAAAAATAGAATTTAGTATGTTTTAAGACATATACTGAGTATTGATAGTCATATGCTATAGACTTCTGCACTGTGATGAACACAGGGTAACATTATATTTACATCAGTCTTTTTTCAAAATACTACTAGATAACAGTGTGTTCCAGATTAGGGAAAATATTTAAGGTAATCATGGGTTTACTCAAGGATTTTGTAGAAGCACAAACCAATTAGTTACAGTTGAGATAGATACACATTTATATATGTTGATATAATGTAAACATCTAATATGTAGCTATCGCATTTACTGTTCTTGGGTGGGAAAATAAAATTGCATTAAAGAGAATAGTTAAGGGATAAAATACTATTTTCTGGAAGTGGAAGTACTTCCATTATAAAGCTTATTCTTTCTGCTCCTTTCCCCTTTTTTATGTAAAAGGTTTGCCTGTTTCACAGTGGTCTATCCTTTCTTGTGGAAAAGTATGAATCAAAACAAGAATTGTGGTCAGTATTCTTCAAATGAAATCACTAAGAATTATATTAATAATTTTAAAGGTGTGAGATCATGATCAACACCTGGATGATATTTGAACATTTTTTTTTTAACTATGCTCAGATATTGCAGTTTCTAATCCAACATAAATGTATTCCATTGATTGGGGCACAACAGCATTCCATCAACAAAGGCTAAAATCTTAAGAAGACAGACATCACAAACATTAAGCTAAAAAAATCACATCCAGAGGTTCATTCATCATCTATAAACTCACAGCCTCTGAAATGGTAGAAGTTTGTCTGACATACAACCTGGATTTTATTGCCAAATACTTTACAGCAGAAGCTCAAATAACCATTTTTCCAGCAATCCAACAAAACATAAGAAGGAAAAGGCAAAAGATTTCTATGCTGTAGAAAACACACTGTGTAGAAAAGTTAGAGATATCTGACTAAAAAATAAAAAGAAATAAAGTGGCTAGGCAAAACAAAAAACAAATTT
>VWZD01012198.1:128327-155284 GCA_013396695.1 Sakesphorus luctuosus | reverse complement strand
GCGCGGGGCTGAGGGGGAAGCAGCATAACATCATATATGAGTTTTGTATCTTCTTTTATATAAAGCTGACAGTAAAATGTAGAAGTTTGATTGTTGGTTGATTATATCTAAAGAAACTTCCAACAAAAGTCAACTTCTTCATAAAAAAAATGTGAAAATGACAACATACAACAACTGTACTACAACACAGTTATTACAGGTCAACCAGATGATAGTGACTAGATGAAATATGATATTTATAGTGGAGTTCAGCTGTTGTCTGAATGTACACTACTGAGCTTTGTGAAAAAGATGAGGAAGCATCTCTGAGTTGGTGGAAAATACATTAACTGATTTAATACATTTAGTATTGACAATGTGTTTAATGTTATACGAAACACAGTAACCTTCAAAAGTCTTATCTTTTCCTATCAGAAAAAATCATGAACATATTATCCATTTCTGATAATTTCCATATACTCATATGATATATATTTACATTTATGTTTTTAATCATAACATACAGTTATTAAACACATGCATTTTATTTTGAAATGCAATTATTCCTAAAGTCAAGCTAAGGAGGACAAAATTTGAGTGAAATTAATCCAAATCCCAGAGTTTTGCTTATGTGTTGCTAGCTAAAAAATTTCATTAGAATATCCATCATTACTGAAATCTTTTTATAATCCTGATGGGGATGGTTCTTTACAGGGCCAGGAGTTTGACTTGATGATCCTTGTGGGTCCCTTCCAACTTAGCATAATCTGTGATTCTCTAATTGAATCTGGGACATGCATTGTTCATCCACACTGGGTAATGGACCTCTGAGTTGAATTCATCCTATCAGCAGACTTGGGACACAGAAACTTTATGTCTATGTTTAATTTCCTGTCAGGAGCTAACACTTAGGCACAGAGCTGTGAAAAAAAATAGTTTTGGTTCTTCTAGATCCAGGATATACCAGCTTAGGAGTTTGTGTACCAAACTCACTTATTTGTATATATATGATTGCAGGGGGAAAAAAAGAAAAAAAATGGAAAAAAGATAATAAAAAAGAGATGAGATAGTCCTGTCTGCAGTAATTTCCATTATCATCAAAGATAAGCCAAGAAACTGTATCAGGTATCTTGATACTTTGATTTCATTTGTGTCAGAATCCTTTGCACATCTAGTTTCATGAATAGCTTTCATGTACACGTCTAGTTGCAGTACATAAATGCCAAACAAGGAAGAAAAAAAGAAAAAAATGTCTGTATTACATAGTTTTTGAGTGCTTTCTTGATAAACATCACATGTTGGAAGACCACTACATATTTTCCTGAAAGTATTTTCATACAGCTACCTTCATGAAATGTTTATTACTGGTATCTTAAGTTTTCCCGTCATAAGCTAATGTAAGCAATTTATTTATCCATTGTTACTTAGTTATGTAAAGAAGAAATATGAGTCATAAACAGGGAGAAATCATAAGTAAGTTCTTGTTTTTAAAAAGCTCATATTCATATAATTTTATCACCATTGTGTTGATATGAGAGAGAAATTACTGTGATATATTCAAACAAATGAAAAGTAATGGAAAATGAAAAAGGAGAATTGTCTGTGATAGAGATTCTGAGTTTAATAAGCAGTGATGTTGTGCAATGGTTATTAATTTCCTTTAGAACCAAAAATGCCATTTTCTCACACATATTAGATTACAGTTCAGATTTGTTTTTTCATTACTTGTTGATGCCTAATCTGGGTGATTGGCTATCCAAGCATGTCAAGAATATACTGTTGTATAGGATTGGTCCTAGCATTAGAGAGAGTTTTTAGAAATGTAGTCTGTTTTTCTCATATATTGCAATGGAAAGCTCAAGACATTTGTTCACTTATTACTCTAACTACTTTCCCAGTGTAGTTTCCACAAGAACAGCAAGTGCTGTGCTTCTTTAATTGGCACTTCCTTGCCAGCACTCTGTCCCATTCATCATCTCTGTCTACAAATGGTCAGCTCTGAAGGGCAGATCAGCCACAAGTCTCCAGAGAAGTCACAGATGAGACACTCAAGAGAAGGAAAAAAAAGAACCAAGGACACTGTTAAAGAAAAGGAGACAAAAAGACTGAGCAAACAAGTGAACTAAAAAGAAATTAGGATAAGAACATGTCAGAACAGATGGATTGGAAGAGATAAAGCATAAGGCATAGTATTAGGAAATTTTTATGAAACAGCTAGAGAGACAGGTCAACAAAAAAATAGGAGAGAAAGGAGGGGTGAAAAAGATTAACAAAGCCTTTAAAAGAATATCAGAATAGCGCTAGACTAAAACTGACAGAAACTTGTCAAAAAAGGGAATGATAAAATAAGTGGCAAACATAAAGCAGGAAGGACTTGGTAATAAAATACTAAACAGAGTGTATGTAGAAATGTAAATTATTGGTTAAATGCATTAGTTGGAGTATACTTTATTCCAATAGACTAGGACATCACCTTAAAAATGTTATTCCAATGTCACTTGAAGTAAAGATTTAATACATGTCACTTTGCTCAGAGGAAGCAAAGTTCAATTTGCCTACCTTTCTGAGAAGCTTGCTCAGAGCCTACATTTTCTTTTCTTTGTAAAGAAAGACATTCAGCTAATGCTGAATCATAATTTAATGAATGCACTCTAACATCCACAGGCTTAATTAGTTATATTTTTACACAAAGCTATCCTGAATGTTTATTTGTTAGCATGGCCCATGGACTTCACTTTTTTTCTAACATTTATAGTTCAATTGTTGAAAACCAGGTTACTTACCTGAAAATTAAACACTGTGACATTGTGAACATTGTCTGAAATTTAGACTTAATTTCTCATGGGAGCTTGTAAGGAATTTGAAAATATATTGTTAACAGAAAGGTTAATCAAAGGTTATTAATTCTTATGAGTGAGCAGAGTGGATAGAAAGTAAGGACACTTTAGTAGCTCTTTCAGATGTTAACTCATTTCAACTGGAAATCTCTGAGGGCTGTCTCTGTTTCTCAGATGAAAACAGTCTAGAGACATACTAGGGCATTAGTGTCTAATCAATTTGACCTCAGTTGAAGAAAAAGTGCAAAAAGCTATATTTAGGAAATCAAAAATGATCTAAACAAAAAGTACTAAACAGATGAATTTTTTAAGTAGATGCTGAAAGTGAGTAATCAACCTTGAAAATAGCTGGCACATTTCTTATCTTGCAACAGTGTAAGACACTCTAGTAACTGTAGATATGCTGATATTTTACAATGGATTATAAAAATCAGAATAGAATATTAGTAGAAAACAAAGAAACAAGAATAAATCAGACAACGTATGCCTGTGTTACTGAAACATACAATATGTTT
Source organism: Sakesphorus luctuosus (assembly GCA_013396695.1). Taxonomy (NCBI): domain Eukaryota; kingdom Metazoa; phylum Chordata; class Aves; order Passeriformes; family Thamnophilidae; genus Sakesphorus; species Sakesphorus luctuosus. The sequence goes on along the minus strand of VWZD01012198.1, from coordinate 151,953 downwards.
CAAATTCTTTGACATAAAATCTGAAAAACATGTAAAAGTCAACGTTTAGATGGGAAACTTTTAAGAAAACCAAATTAAATTAAGGGTTATATCACACCATTTTCGAAACTGACAAAAAGATGAAAAAGAAAAGCTGCTCAGTTTTACAAGAACACAGGTTTAGCTATTTTTTTTGCCTGAACAGGTGTGATTCTTTTTCTTCTTCTTTACAAAAAAAAAAAAAAAAAAAAAAAAAAAAAAAAAAAGAAAAAGCCAGAAACAATTCTGGGAGATTCTGTCAATTTATTCCATATAAACAACTTAAAATTAATGGGAAGACAAACAGAAAGCTGTATGTTTATCTCCTGGATAGATGCTCTAATCATCAGGCAAAAGCAATATTTTCACTCTTGGGTCCTGTAAGTATTTGAATAACTTCCCAAATTGAGGAGAATGTCTGCAGCAAGATGTACTGAGTAGAACCCAAGTCTAAAATCCTTAGACTCTAATATTTAGGAACCTGTACTGAAAAATTAAAAATAACAATTTTAAGCTCCTCAGACACTGAATGGATCTTGCTCTCTGTTCCTTGTTGAAAGTTTAGCCTCAGAAACTCTGTATAAAAGGAAAATCATAGAACCCTTTCTCAGGTCAAAATAATCACTAATAGTTCAACTACAATGGAAACAGTTTTGAGCAGAATAATAATGTTTTGAAAAATCAGGTCCAGAGAAGGCAATCTGAGAAAATACAAGGGAAAAGGAGAATCTTAGATTCATCTCTCAAATTACCCTGCAGCAGATGTTGTATTGATGATGGAATAAAGATGAATTAGAGGACATTGGATTGGCTACCCCATTTTCACATACTGTAGCAAAAATTTAGCTCCACTAGATTCCTCATGAAGGAGTACAGCGTTGTTAAGACCGGGCCTTAAACATGACCACACCCTAGCAATCAATAACATTGGCTGTCCTCTGGTGCCCCTCCAATGTGTACTAACGATACTGGACAGCCAGTTACCCATCAGAAAGCCGGCCAAGAATCACAGAACTGATGGACTATTTTCAAATCATACAATGGTAATAATCAAGAAAACTGTTTTACATGATATACAATTAAGAGTTTGAAAACATTTGGCTTATTTTTTCCACTACTAACACAAGAATTCAGTTTTCATCTTCCTGTTCTACTGCACAGGAAAAAATTGAAAAGTTATAAAATTAGAAGAAAAGGGTACATTTGCACTTTAATCACTTGTCTGGATTTGCTGCACATAAATCAGACAGTCAAACCCCATCAGCATATCTGAAATTATACTCATAGAGTCTCACTGATATCACTTAACAATTTTATGTGTTTTATGTCACAGAAATTCATGGAACACAGATTTGGGGGTCTTATTTTTCCGTTTCAAGTTTGGAGTTAGAATAAAGGGAAGAATCAAAAAGGAGCTTAAACTTTTTAATTCATTGGAAGTGAAACTTTATAAATACAGAAAATTATAAAAAAAAAAATCCTTAAATTACAAACTCCTTCAGAGTATTGGCAACTTTCAGGAAATATATGATTATTTAAAAGTCCTGTTATGTAAATCTTTGACTCCTGTACAATTTGTAGTCACAGAGTGACAAGTTGATGTTGGTGAGGGATTTAGTTGGTCACCCTCTTTACTTATACAGACACTGCAATTACTGGTTACTTCTCAGGGAGAGGCAGTTGTGATGGTCCTCAGGACAGGAAGATAACTTTGGTTGTTGGAGCACAAGCTAGTTCAGTGCTGGAACATACACTGTTAAGTGTTCTCTCTTTAAAAATTATATCATCTTACCGCATCTTTACTATTGGTACATATACATTTCTTATTTCTTAATGCTCACATAGAGCTGGTGTTGAATGAGTTTACATGTACATACCAAGATTTTGTGTATCATAAATATTGTATGATAGCAAAAATCTTTCTCCGAGCAAAACGACCTTTTCATATAAGGACATTTATTAGAATTATTAAGTTTGTAGGATAAAAGTGAAAAATCAAGTCTGTTCCAAAGTAGAACAAAATAATATCCTGTTACAAATTATCTTCATTATCTTCATAAAGCTTGTAAGTATCCACCACTTTAATCTAATTTCTGACTTTTAGTTTCTCATAAAAGGAATACTGAAACAGATTTCACAGTACAAGGTTAGTAGATAAAGATCATATAAAATATATTAATTTTAAGGCTAAATAGTACGATTTTAGTTACTTATTTGATCTCAGATACAAAAGCAGTAGAGATTCACCAAACAATCTCTTCTTTTTTATTGTTGTATGTAAAATTGCTATTTTTGAATAAAATTAATTCCAGGAACACTTCACAGATTCTAAGGAGTGGTTAATGTATTATGCTTGGTGAATCATACCTATGGTTAAATAACTTAATCTTCAAAAGTGTCATTCACTTTTCCTGATAATTCTCCTTTAACCTCTGAAATTCAGTTTTAAAAACCTGGATCTTAGAAGAATTTAAAAATAAAAAAACTAATGACAAAAACACAGGAATAATCATTGCCAACACCGATACTTTTGATACAAAAGTAAATACAATGTGTTCCATAACAACTGAATTTTTTTGAGAGTTCATTAGATAACTATTTTCATTATATTATTTATCAGAACCAGCCACATATCTAGATCTATATCATCTATTTCTATCTATGTCTATATACTCAGCAGCTTATACTTCTTCATAATGAAGTCTCTCTATGTTTTTTTTGTTTTTCAGGAAAAGAAAGGTCACATTATTCCACATAATTTTTATAGCATAACTATTTTGAAACCACTATTTAGAAAGCCATTAACCCAGAACAGTGAGTACAAATAACACTTGTCTGAAAAGTTATGGCAGTCTACCATTTTTCCCCCAGTACATCTAAACTACTCTGCCTGGCAGACAGCTAAAGCAGCTCACAGCTTCCATTGAGAAAAAAAGTATCTGCTTCTTTTACAAGTACATTCCTTAAACACCTCCACCATTTCCACAATCTGCTGGCTTCAATAGCTAGATGGGGATTAAAATCTGCCTGGCAGTCACTCATGTTAATTCCACTGAGGAGTGGCAAAGTCAAATGGAGCACCACTGCCAAGGCTTGAGTGGCACGGCTCCCACACAGCCAGCTTCCCTGGGGATTGATTGCTACCACAGCAGCAGAGAATCTCTCTGCTAATCTCCTCTAACTGTTGTTGACCTATCTCTGCCTTCCACTCCCAAGTATACAATAAATCAAGCACATTTTACATGAAAAATGAAGTAATTACTCAGTGAATCCAATGGCTAATTGCACACGGAAGCCTCTGGGAGATACTGGACAAATCCATGTCAGATTTTGAAAGGCAGAGAAAAAGTAAACTAAGTTAATAACTCCTCAGATACTGACAGACTGAGAGGGATTGAAATGCACTATTTCTTCAAAGAAACCAATACCCCGCTTAAGGGAAATAGAAAATTCTAACTATATAGTTTAACTTTATAGCTACAGCAGGAGTGATTTTGAGGAAACACTGAACTAAAAGCAACCAGTTTCTGAAAATAATGTCATGGGGCTGCAGCTTCTTATGTCAGATATCATTATTACATGCTATGTAAAGTACCCTTCTCCTTTTTTTTTTTTATAGCCTCCTTTCTTTTCACCTCCTCTGCATATGTGTACTTCTGAGTCCTATAATTCCTCATTCAATTTAATTCAGTTCACTTGCTGCCTCTTTCCCCAGCTGCTCTCTCAATTGCTCCTTATCCAGAGAAACCCTCCCCAAACTCCTATTACCAGTGTAGCACTCTTGCTGCTTAAATGCCATGTAGCTTAGCTAGCCAGTTTTCTCAGCCACATTGCGGAGACTGAGAAGAAAAGGGACTGGGACAGGGAGACAAATTCCCGTGGACTTGTTTGAGTTCCTAGCCAGCCTTTGCTCAAAGCAGATCACAGCAGGTGTGATTAGTTTCAACCTTGCAGCTCTGATCTGAATGAAGTATTTTTGACATATTTGAGCATAGCATCTCATCATCTGGACAGTAATAGGAACTGTAAGAGATGAAAACATGCTCAGTGACTTTTTTTAGAGGTAACAGTAGTGAACTTCTCGTAAGTATCTCCTGAACATATGTGCTTTTTCAACTTGGCTAAATTTGCTTGGATTATCACAGGATAGCAAAAGAAACATTCATGACACAAATGCCACTCCTCTGCCAAGTTTCAAGGTCACTTACAATTTAGCTTTAAAAAGCAACACATTTTTCTCCAGCCTAGCTGCTGGAAACAGCTGAGCCATTTTGGTGGATTTTTTTCTAGTCATGGTCCTGAGACTAGGCAGAATGGAAAATTTTAGCCTAAATAGTTATAGAACCTGCCAAGCCTAATATGTTTAATGTGAGATACACATTTTCACTTATTTACTAGACACTTCCAGAGCAGTTACCTTCATCTCACACAGGTATAGGGCTTTGCTGAGGTCATGCCCACAATTCAAGACACATCAGCAGGATACAGCCAATCAGCTCATGAGTTCCTTTTTGGGAAGGGGAAAAAGAAAAAAAAATAGCTCAAATTCCAAAATTTTCAGCTTGATCCTTAAAAAACACAACACTTAAAAAATTGCAGTGCCTCTTGGAAATTAAATTTCGGTATCTGTGCTTCTCTACTCTTTACTGGTAATACTTCTCAGCAGGGGGTCCAAGCCTAGTCACATTGAGATAATATTATGCGAGAGAAAAAGGGGAACGCAAATCTCTCATCTCTCAAGTTTCTCTAGCTACTTGAAATAAAGCACTTTTAGTCTCAAAAGGTTTGGATTAAAGGTTTTAGTTCCACAGTGGAACTTCAAGATTTTTAAAAAGTATAAAACAGAAAGCATTTGCCCAAGAGTTAAAATGCTTTAATATAGAGATATATTCAAAAATGAAGTCCAGAAAGCTCTTGGGCATTGGAAGATCTGAAGTTAATTGGATTTGATCAGATAAAGAGGAAGGCAATTATTTACATAAGAACAAAAAAAAATCCATGGAGGAAAAATAATCTTTCATGATATCTTAGAAAGAATCAGACATCAAACATTACTTTCATGCAGTCATGTTTTATTGTCTCCTTAGGCTTAATCAACATGCATGGATGAGCTGGAAATACTCAGAAATCAAAAGTTCACTCCTGCTATCTATGTTTCCTTAAGTTTTCTTCAAAAGTTTAACTTGGTTAGTCTAAAGTACTTCCTTATGTAACACAAACAGAATTTCCTTTCCTTTCAACACAGCGAAACAAGTGACACGTGTCACTTGTGGGCACACATGTCACATGTTGATGTATGATGGATGATACAGGTACTATTGTAGTTGGTACAGTAAAGATGTTAAACTTGGAAAGTTTGGACCAATCAGTACTACAAGGCAAACATACAGATGGGTATATTCAGCGGACATTGTACCACAAAGATGTGTATAAGTGTATGCTAGAAAGGAGATTACTCTTTTCTGCTACCTCTTTCTAACAATTACTTTTTCAAAATAGCTCTGAATTCAGTTCATTTGGCCTTTCAAAACCAAATTCCTGCCACCATTTCAGAGCACCTGAACGTCACTGTCTGCACCTAAAAGCTGAGAGGACATTAAAGACAGGAGTAACCTACTTTGATGCATTCATATGCCTCAAGGGTTGGAGGAAAAAAAATATGTTTTCCTCTTGTGTTAATTGTTTGGAGAGAGGAAGGACACTCAAAAGAAGAAGGTAAATGAGTTTGCTCTGAGCTTTGTTCTGGCATGGCTAGCATTTCAGTTAGCTTGATTACAAATAGACAAGCCTGAAACACAGAAACAACACAAGGAGACAATGTGGCAAAATATTAGTGTCACCCAAAGAATATGTGTGTAGGGGAAACACTTTGATTTCTAATTTATGCAGAAAAACTTTAATGCTGTACAAAACAGCCCTTTTTTAACCCCAAACACTCCAATTTAAAATTTCTGAAACTATTTCTTCCAATTATACTGAAGATGGACATGCACACAATTACAAATGTTTACCTGATAAAAGCCCAGCCATATCACATTAAGTCCTAAACATATTTTTCTATTTACATATATAAAACATTTTTCTGGAATGAAATGGAAACAAATACAGTAAACATACTAGCTTCTTAATTGCTAGCCTTTGTGGAGAAAATAAACAATCTGGAATAAGATAAAGGAACAAAGAAATTTGTCTGTTTTAAGAAACATGTTTTCTGAGCTGTACCAAGTGTCATTTAATTTTTTTACCTTATCTTTTTGTTAAATTTACAAACATTTTTAGTCTTTTCTCAATAATAATCCCTCCAAAAGATTTTACATGTTTTATGCAGTGAAATGGTACCATCTCAGTGCTGTTTTCTTGCACTGTAATCCAAAAGAATTTATACTGGGTGAAAAGTATCAAACTTGTTTTCTGAAATACTTGAAATATAATCACTGTTTCTTTTAAAGTGTTTGCATAATCATTGTAGAAACTCTGATTTTCAGAAGTTTCTTTGTTTTTGCCTCACTAACCTTCAGTATTTCCACACTGTCTCTAAATAAAACACTGAATTATCTTTTTAATGTCATGCTTGTCTTCTGAGTACTTATTATTATGCCAATAGTCTTTTTTAAACTGCATAAAGGACAACCTTAAATCACTATGGAAAAAACATACTGTGACATATTGAACCAAATATTAAATCTCTGCAAGTCTTTCAAGTGAGTGTTTACTTTATACCTGTTACAAGATGCAGTGATAAGACTGAGTTTGATGATAAAGTGCTGAATCTGACACACTAAAGATAAATGAGAATTACTGATAGGAAGCTGATCTACTTTTGCTGCACTGTACGGGAAGGTGGGTTCATTTCCATCTCCCTGTCAGGTACCTGAAAACAACAGACCGTATGCCTCCTTAATCTCAATGGGTTACCTTCATAAGCTCTTTAAGAGTTATATATGGAACCTGGAGTAAGCCGATTAGCAATGGTTGTTTGCAATCGGACATCAGCAAAGTACATAATAACACTGCAACGTTATTGAGAATACAGAATGAGGATGGTGCCAGCAGAAAGACATAGCAATGTTACTTAAGACACAGAAGGGTCATATAAAACTCAGAAAGTAGTCATATACATTTTCAAATGCCATCTCCATCCTCCAGCAGCCATTCAAAATTCTCTGACTTAGAAGAGGGCACCTTTGCTGACACTGCTCAATCTAACAGAGCTTCACTGTAGATGACTTTCTAGATAGGTATTTACTCTTTATCAAATTTTGACTTTCTGAAGTTCTACAATGATTGACAGCAGTGGGTTATGTCTATTAGGTATATTTTATTGAAAGACTATTTGTATGCCTAACACTATCCAAGGTGCATTTTGTATTTCTTACTGCATTAATGCAGCACTTAAAAATTCACAGTAGCATTTTCTACTGGAACATTCCCTCACTAATGTTTGTACTGTGACAATAGTTCATTATTATAGCATGGAATCATCATAGAACCAGAGAATGGTTTAGGTCAAAGGGACTTTAAAGATCATCTAGTTCTAAACCCCACTGCCATGGGCAGCAACACCTTCTGCTAGACTAGGTTGCTGAAAACCCCATCTAGCCTGGCCTTGAACACTGCTAAGGAATCAAACATCCACAATATTGCTTCACAGCCTGTTCCAGTGCCTCACCACCCTCAGAATGTCTTCCTAAGATCTAATCTAAATCTGCCCTCTTTCAGTTTAAAGACATTACCCCTTGTTCTATCACCATATGCCCTTCTCAAAAGTCCCTCTTCAGCTTTCTTGTAGGCCCCCTTTAGGTAAAAGATGGTGTTATAATGTGGCCCTTGAGCCTTCCATTTAACTGCCCCAACTTGATTGGCTTGAATTCATAGGAGAGGTGTTCCAGCCCTGTGACCATCTTTCTGGCCCTCCTCTGGACTCACTCCAACAGATCAACATCTTTCTTATGTTGGGGTCTCCAGACCTGGATGCAGTACTCTAGGTGGGGTCTCACAAGAGTGGAGGAGATGGGAAGAATCACCTCCCTTGACCTGGGGGCCACATTTCATGTAATACAGTTGGCTTTCTGGGCTGCAAGCTCACACTGATAGGTAGTGTCAAGCTTCTCATCCTTCAACATCCTCAAGTCTTTCTTCTCAGGACTGCTCTCAATCAATTCATCACCCAGCCCATATCTGTGCTTTGGATTGCCCCAAATTAAATGCAAGACCTTGTATTTGGCCTTGTTGAACCCCATGAGGTTCCCATGGGCCCATCTCCCAAGCTTTCCAAGGTCCCTCTGGATAGTAGATAGTATCCCTTTCCTTTATACATATGTATTTTTTCTATTTAATGAGGCAGCTAAACCAATGTTGAACAAAATATGATCCCTAATATCCCCTTCTGAAAAGATTTTAGTCTGCCTGACATAATTTGAAATGGTATCTGTGTCATGTTTGCCCATTTGTCAGTCCTGAATAACAGTAAAATTTGAGAGCACAGGAAAAAAAAAGAGTTGATTAAAATAAAAAGGCAGAATAGCATATATGTTAGCTACAGTTCTGTGTGACTCTCCTCTGAGATCCGACAACCTTTTGATTTAATTTTTCCTGACAGATCAGTATAATATCATAATAGACAGAATGTCCTTGGTTATCACTTTTGCTTCCTCTCACTCTTTGTCCTTGTCTAGTGAGTATGCTTTGTCTGAACCAAACTACTTTTCAGACAAAGCAAATAAACCAGAAAGATTTAAGCCACAGTTTTAGGTGAAAGTAATATGAAGGGTCCATCTATGATTTTTGTTTACAGTTCTAAGTATTGATAACCTTTCCTTCCTTCTTCATACAGTATTGTGGAGGGGTAACTAAGACATATGGTACCTGCCAATAGTTTGATGACCATAGAGGCCAACTTTTTAGTCTAGACTTATGAGCTATTTACACCAAAAACGCTCAAGGGTATGTTCAGATATGCCCATAGCCCAAGTTTCTTAATATCCTGATCATGTTAGCATGTTTCTGTAATTGCATTGACCAAGGAAGACTGCAGCTAAGCACAGAACAGCCCAGACTGTACAGTAACTCCTAAATATTATGGAGGTGCTTTCAGACTTTGCCACAGGTGTGCTATAGCAAACAAGGTGGTCAGAAATAGTGGATACCCAAGCTGGTGAAGTAAAACTCTCTTTAACATAAAAAGCCTTCTGTAATATATATATATAGCCAGAGATACTGGCATAGTCACCTAGAAGTATAAAGGTATCTATCTACCTTTAGTTGGAGTTTGCTGAGTGTTAATCTTAGGGTAGTAGATGACAGGAGATTAATGAGAATTAAATGCTAATGCTCAGATCCTAAAGAGGTTTTAAGGATATATCCAGAGTAACACATGATATTTGGGGGGTGGATTAGGTCAAACACCATATTTATACAATTGAAATTACTTCCTAATGCTAACCTTAAAACAGTAAACATTGGTCACTCTTCCTAAACATATTCCTATACACCTGGATATGGAGAAAAGTAGAAATATTTGTGAAATTATTTCTCTCTTGAATCTTAGTTTCAAAAGGAGAAACTGAGCTAGATTTTTGACTGCAGACTTCCACATTGTAATTATAATGTTAGCTTTGGTTATATTTAACCCACACAAATTAGTCCATATGCAATGCTAAATATTTTCCAACAAAGATACTAAAAAATGCAAATTTTTAAATAATAATCTTTCTTACTCATCTTTTCATTTGCACATATCTATAGTTTTGTTAGTGCAGTCACTTTACCACGAGAAAAAAAAAGACAACGAGTGACATCTCTTTTCCCATAATATACCATTAAATATGGGGGAAAAACCCACCTCATTTGGCATGACCCAAGATCTAGTTATCTTGTTTCCTTTTCATTCTTTGAATGTTCATATTAGAGAGACAGATGGCAATGCAACGCAGGAAAAAAGGTAGATAAACCATTTTGATTGAACATAAAGTGACTACAATCTTTATAAGAATATTCAATTATTTTCTTGCAGTTACTGTTCCTCAACCTACTAAAAATATTTCTAAGCCTGCAAGCGTATTCTAATTTCTCAAACTGGGAATTGAACTTCTCCCTGGAAAGGCTCAGTATCGCACTCTTCATGGTTCACATGCCTCATCACTTGCCATTTCTTCATTGTAATGATTGCAGAGGTTTTTAAGGGAAAACAGAGGTAATCTAGCTTTGAAAAGAGCTAGGGATGGATGGAAAATACTTGCTCTTCCCTTTTGTGCTCTTAAGATGTACAAGAAATGCTTAGAGAATGAAAAATTGATTGTCTGCAGTTTAAGCCACCAGTAGAAATCTCTCAAGAATATACACTGAAGATGTTTTTAAGTAGGATGATATCCAAATCCCTCTGAGATTGCTGATTTTTAAACTGATTCCTTTAACTATTTTTATCCCATTAACTAATACTCTTACCAGTTAGTTAGTCATATTGAAAAGCTCACAGTAGTGGTAAACTAAAGAAGGCATAAAACTAGCCCTGTAGGTTATACAGAAAATAATTTTATTTTATTTAAACAAATAAAAAACTACTACAGAAGGTGGTGCAACTGAGACCTATCTAAACTCAAATTGAAAATATGTTTCTGTAGCATTGGAAGGTAAGCACAAGTCTTTGGAAATTATTCAAAGTTCTTTTAAAATCTATGAATACAATTTGCATATCCAAAGAACAGGCTAGTTACATTTGCTTTCCTACCCATTTCTGTATGCTCACATTAACTCTTGAAAAGGACGATCTGTACCAAAAGAGCGTATATAAAAAGTGATGGATGACTGAAGAGGTAAATCCCTGGTTTAGCTCTTCATGCAAAAGGATAGCTTTACATTGCTTACAAATATTGTCTTGTGTTTTGCTGGTCCCATCTGGCTTTCAGGACTGTGAGATTATCACCATCCATATATTCAACATGGCCAGTTTTCTTTCATTTCAGCAACAGCAATAGAATTAGTCTTGTGTCTTTTAAATTCTGGTAAAAAACAGTTAATTAAGTACACAGACACTAAATAGACCAATACAGCCAAAGCCTGACCTGTTATCACTGCCAATAAAGTATTTCAGTTCAAGTATCCAACTGCTACCCTTTGGATGGAAAATCACTGTGATGTCATCTTTAATTTATCTTACCCTTAGCATTTATGTAAAACATGATAAATAATGAAAACAAAAGGGATTAAAGTTGCTAAAATTATGTTCTTGAAAAGTGCACAGACTGAACCTTAATAGGATCTTGGACACAGACATCCTGAAAGGTTTTGTTCTAATTTTGATTTTTAAAGACAAAACATAAATATGGATGAACAGTATGATAAAAATAAGCAAATCTACTGAACAGGAGTCTAGAATAAAAATAGATTTTAAATATCCCAAACCAACACATACCAAATCACACACCTAGTTTACTAGCCCACTTTTCTGGGAGCTGTATATAGGAGCAAAAGTAAACAAGAATTGACATAACACATTTCTAAAATATTTGATTAAATGACCCAGTCCTTCAACCTTACTCCTGGATGTAAAAGTAGCATATGAACACTTCCCTTCCAATCCTTTTCCTTTTATTACCACCCCCACCCCCACCCCCCCCCTTAGTTAAGCTGTATATATAGAAAAAAAAGAAATATATTCACTATATACTTTTATGGATCCTCACACAGTGGGGCTGCAGCAGCATTCGAGGTTTCTGATGTTTCTTGAATATAAATGAAAGAAAGAAAGGGCTTTTATTTGCTCTGTGAATACTGTACATGGACATTATTAAGATTTTAAATATTGAATTAGAACATCCCAAAAGATAAACTGTATGAAATGCTCTGATGTAAGGATACAGCAGTTACCACATTCTTTATCTTTACATATATATATTGGCCATGTGTGAGACAGCAGTGTAGAGCCACTATAGCAATAATACAGTATGTTAAGTATGTACGTCAGCTTAAAAGCTGTCAAGTGTATTAGATATGCAGGGCACTGAGGGCCTTTTTATTCTCTTGGTGGATCAGGCCCACACTAGTGTGTTATATTAATCATCTCTATTATACACAGAAAGTCCCGAAACCTTCCCAAGTTAAGCAGAATCACTTCAGTCTCTAAAAATGATTGCACACTTGAACACGTTAGGAGAACACTTTGTTTGTAAAATGCTTTGATAATAAGTCCTAAGCAGAGCTTTCAATTTACACAGTAGTAAAATAGACTGCAGGCCTGCACACAGTTTTATCAGAGAAAATTGTGAGTGAAGTTCTAAGATCTAAACCAAAAATTGTTTTCTATTTACCTTCCTGAAACTATGACTGGCACAATTTTTAACAGCTGAAAATGTGCCAACCATTAATATTTTTTGAAAGGAAAACTACAGAATTTAATCTAATTCTTGGGATTTGATGACCTCGGATACTATTTCTGAATGTGTCCATGAAAATCAAGCAAATAATCGTGTCCTTATGAGACTATATCCATTAGTATTTTTGTTCATTTATATGATTCTTGATGTATTTCATATGATCAGAATATTATAAGAACAGAATATCATATATTTTCTCAGTTACAATTAATAAACAGATCTTTAATTCAGATTTTGGGCAACCCTGAATTTATTATTACAATTTTGATTTTCATTCTATTTACACAATGAACATATTTCTTAAATATAAAAACCTGAATAGAAGATAAATGCTCACTAAACTGACTACAACAGGTAAGGGTCCCAAGTGTTCCCATCAAATCCAAAGTAAATCTCTTTGAGCTCTCAGCAGTTTAGATCTTTCATAAGAAAAACCTACAGTCAGCTTCAATGTTTTTTCAGTTGTCATATTTTATCCTCTCAAACTTAATTTTGATGAAGTCTAGCCTCCTGTATCCCTTAGTAAACGTCGTTGGGTGAAAATAACTGCCTTTATGGATCTTTCTTTCAGCTCTGTTTTCCATTTAGCTGTAGGCAGTGCTGTGGAACAGCAGCAGCCACAGTGCTGTTGCAGAGCTGGCAGCACACATCAGTACTCACAGACTCCAGGGTGCTTCTATGAATATACCAAGGTAATCTGTTTTCAGAGTAATTGAAATGCACTACAAATTTTAAAGTGGCTTTTTTTTTTGTTAGGAGTGACAAAAGATACAGTCATTAACACTCAGGATAATTTTTCTTTCTTTTGTTGTTGCATAAGAGATGATCAGAACTTTTTTTTTTCTTTGTTCTTTCCCATGGTGCTTTCTCTCCCTATGACTTCCATAAGCCAGGTGTTTCAAATCATGTATTTTATTTTTTTTTTTTACTAAACCATGCCTATAATAAAAATCTTCAAATAAAAGATGGAACAGTTATGTCAAAAGCCTGCAACTAAATTCAGGTTGCCTGTTAGGAAGCCTTCATACCCCTTTAGCCACTAGAAGGTATATGTGATGACTGAGAAAGCAACCTCTGACCCACCGCCTTTTTCATGCTCTAACTAGTAAGTAGGAAACAACAGGGGTTGAGAGGAGCTCTATGAAACAGTGCCCGTCAGAGCGTGACAAATTGGAAAATGGGCTCTTCTGTATTCTGTAATGACAAGAATATTTAATAGGCTATGTAGGGGGTACATTAAAAAAAGATGTTAGATAGTCTGAAAGTACACTCCTGGGGTGAAGTCCTAGTCCCTCTTGAAGTCAATTGCAAAAAGTTCCATCAGATTGAATGGGGCCATAATTTCACTCCTGATGTACAACCAAGTGAAAGCATCTATTTAATCTTATAATAGATAGGAATTCCAATGTATGCTTTTTGATTCTACACAAAACACTAAAAATACCTGTTTAGGTGAGATGGCATATGCCTTTGCAGCTCCTGAGGCTTAAACTAAACCGAACCAATTTAATTTTGTCTTCCTACTTCACCACTCTCCAAATAAGAGTCTGTCTTTGGATGCAAGGTGGTGAATTATGTCAGTTGCACTTTTTTATTCCACAATTCAACAGGGTGTAGAGGACGATAAAGTAGATTATTGAAGATTGGCCTGCAAGAGTGCAAAATAAAATTTATCTAAGTCGCCTTTTCCCCACTCTTGGCTTATAACTCCAACATTAGTAATTTTGCTCCCACTGACATTTACAAGAATTGTGACTGCAGAAGACTGAAAAAACTATTGTAAAAAAGTGATCTAAGAGCTGGGGTGTAAACCTATGAGCTGTGTTAAAGTCCCTTCTCTTAAAGTAATATCTTGGCGAAGACACATTGGACTCAATTTTTAAAGATGTTAGGCTTCAAGAAATACAGACAGGCACCAAATTAGATTTTCAAAAGCATGTAAGTATCTGTTGGGGTTTTTTTAAACTTCTATGCTGACTTTACAAAATGGGGGAAAACGTGATTCCTCAGATAGCCGTAACAGAACTTTCATACCTTACATGTGCCTCATAGTTGTTGTGAAATATTTTTGTACATATAATTCATGAACATCTTAACAGTCAGAAGAGAAAGACAGTAAGAAGCAGATCCATAATTATAATATTTTTCCTTAGAATGAGAAATATCAATCAATTTCTCTCTCTCTCTCTCTCTCTCTCTCTCTCTCTCTGAAAAGACATGTTGGGGGGTGAAGTAATAAAGTATGAATAAAATTGGCTGACTTGGCCTGAAAATGATTATGCTTTCACATGCAACATTAATTACTATTGGATTAGACTTGTGTACCACTTATCAGTTAGAAGCGATGTACAGGAAAAGGAGGAGTGGAAGAAACCTTAGTGCAATTATAATTCTTTCTAAGTGACTCAGTATGCTTTACATGTCTGTTTTCTTTAATCTACTAGTGTAAAAATCCTTTTTTGCAAACTGCTGAAGAGTTCATTTCATTAATCCTTTAGGAAGAGTTTCTGTCAGATGCTTTAACTAATGGCTCTTAGCCCCTGGATGAGTTTGAAAGGAAAACATTACTTGGATCAATAATTAAACACCTGAGTTTTGGGGTTACTTTTTAAAAAGGAATTATATGTTATTATTCTTGCCAACCTTGCTTGGCATTGACTAGTGACTTTAGAAATACTGTTATAAGACAAATCTCTTATTTGCCATTGGCCATTTCCTTTAAACTTAAATGTCCTAAACAGTCTGCTTTAGAGAACATAGTTTCAAAGTGCTCTTTAATCACCACTATATTAACTGCTGTCAGTAACCAGCCGCTTCCATGAATATTTAATATTGAGATGACTGGAGTTTTTTGAAGTTTGTACTAACCATAGGTAAGTAAACAATTACAGTCCAGCAAATCTGTGCAGAAAAGCTATAAAACATAAATTGAAACAGCTTAATTTTTTCTTTTTTTTTTTCAGTATGACAAAATCTCATTTATTAATTCTCCTCTGCAAATGAGCTCATCAATTATGGATAGTGAACACTGTTATTACTACTTTAAGACAGATTTTAATGTTCTTACTCATACTTGACAGCACTTCACTGTGAAGCAGTTTCATTATTGATTTTAATAGGTCTATTTATTAAGGTTTTTTTTCAATATAAGTCAAGATTTAACTATTAAGTATATATATTCACATAGTCTAATTAGGTATTTTAAGAAGAAACAGCTACACTAGCATTTTACTATTGACCTGAAGTGCATTTTTGAATGGAATCTCTTGAACTTCCCATTTACTGCTCTTTGGCTCACAAAACAGAGAATTATTAGAGCACACAAATATTATTTTTCTTGGATTAAATTAAGACAGCAGTAATGGGTACTCAGTCCACAGCTACTCTCAAGAGTACACATATAGACTCTAAAACATGTTCAGTGAAGACACAGAGTCCTCGATACCACCTGTTTTATTCTATACATCTGCTTCTACTGGGCCCCTTATTACCACAGACATATTTCTAATGCTCTCTAACCACTAATAGGCATTTAATCTAGAAGACGAAAATAAACCCAGTCTAGAATAAAACCTCTGAATTGTACATAATATGAATGCTGTACCCTTTGAGAATTTATTTGCATTGGCCTACATTCTTTATTACTTAGAAAATAAAAATAGAATCCTAAGTTCTCCATATGCTTAATGGAGATAGAGTGCTGATTCAGCAGTGGCAAGTCAGTGATATAAGCAAAACAAAGCTGGTGCTTTTCTATGCCTACTTTACTCCTTTCTCTTTGACTGTGAAAGAGCAACAATGCAAAATAATGTAGGAAGACCTCAGGCTGAACAGTTCTGAGATACTCTGGCATAATATGTTTCAAGTAGAGAGCTGAACACCCAGCTGTCATCAGGAGCTGTAAAACCATACGTATCTCCCAATTATCGTTTCATGACTTTTAAACACTTTATCTCTCATTATCATTTTAAGAGATTGGTACTCTATCTACTTATCTCTCAATGTCCAGCCACTGAACTCCTGCTCACTGCTAGGTTTCATTCTCTCACTTAATGTTTATCTCCATCAACAGCTGATTCAGCTTTTCGCCTAACTGATGGGGTGGAAAGCTTAAATGGTGAAGGAGAGTGAGAAGAAAGGGAAATAAGACGAAAAAGTCAGGGAAAAGTAAGCCAGATTTACTTCTGAGAGAGAGAATCAGTGGTTTTAAAATGTTCCTGTCCCTACTTAATATATTGTTCCTATCCCCATTGTTCATTCTTACTATTATATCACAGTACATATATATATTAATGGCATTTTTTATTCTGGCTTATTTTCAGGTCTTGAAACTTTTCGTGTCTTGGAATACTTCTCTGATTTTTTTTTCACCACTTGTTGTGACAAAAGTACAAGGGAGAGGTAAGGCATTGCAGGAGAAAATTGAATATAAATACTATTTCACAGCTATGTTCTATGCAGGAATATGGACATAGAGATAAGGTTTGAGGAACAAGAGTCTCTGTCACAAAGAAAATCCTTCTTGTTTCACAATATTAGCTAAAATAAGGAACTCAGCTTATCTCTGCCATAGGATTCCACTGATTCTGAATTTTATAGTTAGTCTGTGCTCAAGTTGTCCTCAGTGACACTTCATATACGTAATAGAAATATTATTTCTACTTTGCTCTTAAGAAAAAAAAATCACTTAAGGTGATTATAAAACCATGTGGGGGCGAGGAGAGAAGGGAATAGATATATGAATAATAATTGTGATTTCAGAAATAGAGGGAAATTTACACTCTTAAGATTGTTAGGCACATTTTCCCACAAATCTCATTACTGCAAATACAGTAAACAGTTGCTTTGATCTTGATTTTTTAGATGTGGAAACATAGTTTAGTATTTAGACAATTCATTGTGAGGAAAGACACAATGCAGAATAGCAACATAACAAAAAGCATTTTCTTCCCAAAGAAAGGAGAAAAAAATTATAAACTCTTTGTTAAAAAAAACCTAAACAAACAAAATAAAACAGGCATTAACAAAGGGAAATTAAACAATCCAGACTTCCAATTCAGTCACTGTGACACTTATTTTAGACAGCTATCGTATCAGATTTTGCAATTATTACTATTATTCATATCTTATTCTCAGATGCAGCCACAGACAGGAAATGGGCCATGGCTTAGTGATGGTTTCTAGTCTGCACCCTAATTCACCAACTGAACATTTTATTTCTAGACTATAGATATCATGCCTTGATAGTCACTGGGTTCCCAGGCTTAAAGGAAAACCTCATGAGTTCCTATATGTCAAGTAGACAGATCAGTTACAGGAAGCAGCAGTTGGAAATCTGCTTGTAGCCACCTCAGCTTGTAATTGCTGCTTCACAGCTGAGTCCAGAGCCAACGCACATGAGTATTCCTGGTTTGCTTTATGTATTGAAGGTGGCAGCTAAAAGTATGAATTCCCAGTTGAACCTGATGACCAACTGCACTTCCTAAGTAATGCATGCAGCCACCTAGGTGACATACAGGCTCAAGTGTGAACCAGCACTGTTGACTAATCATAAACACTATACTAGTGCTACTTTAACTCCAAGATGGAAAGAGTCACGTTGACTCTGAGAGGACACTTGGTCTGGTTCCTGCAAGTGAAAGCAAGAAAATTAGAACACTTTCACAGTGGTAGTGGTAGTTTCAGTTGCTACTTTTCAACTGAAAGGATCACCACCCTCACTTGTCCTTTTTTTCTATCCAATAACTGTCATTTAGATACAGCAGATAAAACCATTGTCTTGCCTAACTAAAAGTAAAGATTTAAGATCAGAACATTTACCAGCACAAAACTTTAATCATACACCTTAAATGAGGTTCTTAAAGAAGGCAGACTGTATCACTTATCATTTTCAAATCTAATTACAGCTTCTGAGGTTGGTTCTGAGATGAGTGAGGACTAAGAGCCTTTATAAAACAGAAAAGAATATGCACAGTCCTCAGTTCTTAATATTCAAGCAACTGATTGAACATTTTGGTGATGTTCAAACTGCTGAGCAAGCTGATCAGTTTAGTGCCAGCCTCTCTCTCACTGTAAGGAAGACAATTATTTTGCAATTCTAAAAGGTCAGGAAACAAGTTAAATACAAATGATTTGCAGGACATTACACACAGAAAATAAAATGTACCAAGAATCTATATGCAGAATCACAGAATCTAAGAATAGTTGGGATTGGAGAGGATGTCTGGGGATCATCTTGTCCAATTCCCCTGCTGAAGCAGGTTTAACCTAGGTCAGATTGCAGAGGACTGCGTCCGGGTAGGTTGTGAATATCATCAGGGAAGAAGACTCCATAACATCGTAGGGCAGCCTGTTTCAGTGCTCGCCCTGTCACTCACACATAAAGTTTTTCCTCATATTCAGATGGAACTTCCTGTGTTGAAGTTTGTGCCCATTGACCCTTGCCCTGTTTCTCAGAAGTACTGAGAGGAGTTTGGTCCCATTCTCTTGACATGTGCCCTTAAAATATTTGTATCTATTGATGAGATCCTCTCTCAGTCGTATCTTCTCCAGGCTAAATGGTCCCAGCTCCCTCAGCCTTTCCTCACTGTAGAGAGGCCCCAGTCCACTACCTATCTTCATAGCCCTCCTCTGGACTTGCTTTGGTAGTTCCTTGTCTTTCTTCAACTGGGGAGCCTGGAACTGCACACAGCACTCCAGACATGGCCTCACCAGAGCTGAGAAGAGGGACAACATCACCTCACCTGATGTGCTGCCTACAGTCTTCCTAGTGCAGTCCAGGATACTACTGGCCTTCCTTTCAAAGATGATGGAGACTGGCTTAGCTGTAACATCTGTCAGCTCCCTCAGCACTCATGGGTGCATCCCATTGGAGCCCATGGACTAGTGGATGTCAGGTTTGCCTACATGATCTCAAACTCAATCCTCCTTGACCAAGGGAAAGTCCACTTTTCTCCAGACTTCCTTGCCTCCAGGATCTGGGATTCCTGAGGGCTGACCTTAGCAGTAGAGGCCAAAGCAAAGAAGTCATCCAGTAACTCTACCTACCAATCTGCCTACTCCTTCAACTACTATAGAGTTGTTTCTGATTTGAATAAATCAACAGGACTATCACATAAGGCCAGCCTTTGCATGATTTTCTGAAACGAAAGAAAGCTTAAAGCAAGTATACATCAGTCTGCTTAGCACCTGTTCTTATTGTCATATCTTGAGCTGTAACACAAAGTAAAGTATCAAGCTACCTGGACAGCTGCCAGGAGCCCACGCCTCGGTAAATGACCAATGGTTTTATAACAACTGAGATGAAACAAACAAACAAAAAAAAATGGACTGCTCTTTAAAACACTGGTCCTTCTGCATCAAATCACAGTGCTCCTGGAGGCAGAATACACTATGCCTTTCATTCTAACATGTTAAGGTTACCAATTAGTTTTTTTGGTAGACATACACACTATAAGGATAATCCTATAACAGATTGGAACAGTTATTTTAATTAGAACAAAATAGTTGTTTAGTCTGGATATCTTTGATCATTGTCATGTTAACAAACTGAATAACAATGAACTCTTCGAGCAGCAGGCTCTGCTGGGATTTCTGCAGCATATAACGTCCAACTACAGCTAAACCCACTAAGCCAATGTTTTTCTTTTTTTCTTTCTTTATGAACTTTTATCATAAAGGTAAACCTTATCAAGTACATTACACATTAAACAACATCGATGACTCTTAAGTCTTTTACAGAGAATTGTCACTGTCAAAGGCTAATCTTCTTTCCTTTTTAGCATTATTTTTCTGCCTGACAAAAGGCACTGATAGGGTTTATACAGATACAAGCAATGTCTGCTCACACTCATTAAACTTATCCTACTTATCTAGGTAACTAGAGACAAAGGTGCAATCAAATAAAGCTTTCCATCCCAACAACACGTGAGTAGAAATGCAGATGTTCTACTCATGATTTTCATTCATTTAGCTCACTTTTATGTACTTACTTTCCTACCCACCTTCGAAGAGAGAGATTAGGAAAAGACAGAGGCAAACAGTTATATAAACTCACATACATTTTAATGCTCCACTACTGCTAGCACTTTATCGTGTCTTCAAGATGCTCATATTTTCATAGCAGACATTTCAGTTCACAAGATGAACTGTTTGTTCTTTCAGTCCCCAAGTACAGCTCATCTCTGCGTGTTCTATTTGATTTAGAAAAGCCAAAAACATGTGACAGCAGGACTTCTTATCAAATAAGACCAGTAGTTTAAAGCAGCTTTAATAGCTTGAAAAACTAAAAAAGAAAAGCCTATCATCCTTCAAAACCCCTATAGATTTTACAAAGTGCTGGAAACAGAGTGACTTGCAGTGAGCAGGTGCTAGGCATCTGACAGAGGAGTTCATAAAATATAATAAAACTTTCTAGCTAATGATAAAAAAAAAATCTCCTAGCTCATTACATAGAATGATTAAAGCACACCACAATCTGACCTTGCAGACAGAGTCATCCAGAACTGTAAATTTGCAGTGTCCTTGACACTGCTTCATCATTGTCATCATCATCTGTCATTCCCACAAGCTCACTGTTATTGATGCACTGCCTCAAAACACAGCCACGCATAGACACCTCCCAGCAT
Source organism: Sakesphorus luctuosus (assembly GCA_013396695.1). Classification (NCBI taxonomy): domain Eukaryota; kingdom Metazoa; phylum Chordata; class Aves; order Passeriformes; family Thamnophilidae; genus Sakesphorus; species Sakesphorus luctuosus. The sequence continues at coordinate 130,937 of VWZD01012198.1, read as the reverse complement.
CACGCCTACTGAGCACCTTGCTTTCAGTCTCCATTTAACACAATGGATCCCATGTCCTTTAATGCTGCAAAACCTGAAAAGAGTGACAGAGGAACCTGTGGCCAAATGAGTCCTCTCACTGTGAACACAGCACAATATCTCACTGGAATACAAAAGAAAGGAGAAAGGTTTTGTTTTCTCCCCTTTCTTGTCTTGCTGCCAGTGCTGGCCCACTGATTCAGATCCTGCTGTGGTCCTGCAGGGAGGGTTTGTAAATTCAGAACAATTTCTGTACATTTTACCAGTAGTTTACTGGATAATTTAGTATTTTTATTAGTGAAGTTTACAGATGACAGAAAGATTGATGGAGTAATAAATACTAAGGACACATTACTTTTACAGAATGATGTGGATCATTGAGGTCAAAGGCCTGATTGAACAGGATGCATTTTAATAGAGTAAATAAAAGCACTTGGGAATTAACTATTAACATTATATTTAAAAAATAGGAGACCAGGAGAGCTGTGGCTTAGAAAAAGGACTCTCAGAGCCCCAGGGGCATTCTCAGGACTCACTGGCCCTGTCCATGGCCCAGGACCCCACGTCAAGTCCTCTGGGGCCATCAGCCCCTGCCTCACTAAATCCACAGCAGGGTCAGTCTTCAGCTCTGCACAGTCCTGCACTGTCCAGCCATGGGCACTGCTGAGCTGGATGCACCTGTGGGCCCACAGCCTGGCCTCAGCCTCTTCCTGTCCCTATGGAGGTGCCTGATGGCAAGGTCTGGGGCTGCTGCTGTGTCCCCTGGCTGCTCTGCCTCTGGGTCGGACAGCAGGACAGATGCTGCAAGACCTTGCCTGGATGGACCCCATGAGGAGCCCCCACTGCTCCCACCCCAGGGAGCCATTTGGTTACCTCAACAAGTATTTGAGGATTAACATAAATTATTACTCTCAATGCTATAAGTATGTAAAATATTTTAAATTTTATAGACTTGACAGTGGTTGAAATTATAAAAACTCAATGATAAAAAAAAATATAAAAAACAGGCAGGCACGCTTCAGTAAATATCAAGAAAACACAGGAACCAGCTCAGAGCTCGTCTGCCAGAAACTGAGTGTGTGACTTGGCCACTGTCTGCAAGTGCTTGCATACTCAGAGTGAGAGGTCAGATAGCAGTAAGTTTCAGTCTTTCAGATTGAAAAAGTCTGAAAGTAAGTCAAATACCAAGTGACTTGAACCTGAATTTAGACAACTCGAACCTTTATTTTTCCATCTGTGTGGATGAGTAGTCTCCCGATAACAGGATCATGGTAAGGACTTGCACCACATCCTGTAAATGTCATCATACCTCACCATTACCACCTAAAGATTACTTGTCTTTTGGAAAGATATCTTCCAGTCTAGAGGTAGGAAAATACTTCTATGAATTCAGGAATTCATGTAAAGTAACAGAGCAATCATTAGATTTCTGAATGGTTTGACTTGCCTGAAACACATCAGGTGCTTGCTCATGCAATTGGCAATTTATCCATACTACCTGAAAGAAGGGAGAAGACTGAAAGTCACTCAAATAAAACAATAAGGAAAGGAGTGCTTTGAACATACTTTTTCTATACATAATGATGAGCAGATCTTTTGAGCTGTTCTGTTTAACTTTATAATGTTTACCTATGTTTAATTCTGTGCTGGTGCTATGCTTATGCAGCCCTTCTGTAAAGGGCTCAGACATAGCCTCATGTTTTTGTCCTTGCAAAGTAAAAAAAAAAAAAAAAATAAAATTGACTTTTCTTTGCTCTGGATTTAAATCATCTGTGATAGTTAATATAATGATTTTAGAGAATAACTAAACATAAAAACTAGGAAGATGTTGGATTTGAAGGTTCAAATAGTGCAAATAGTCCATCTTCCTATATCTGAAGATATATGAAGACTTGAAAATACAGGAAAAAATGAAAAACTAGTTCACACAGGATGCAAACCTCACTTCATTGAGCATAGTATGGAGACTGATAATGGGTATCACATTGTCATTGTGATTGAACTGTGTATTGCAATTGCCATATTTTACTAAGCTTAACTTACATTCTTATTGTGTTTTCAGTATATTTTGTATCACTCCACTAAATCAGAAATCCTGTGTAACATCAACTGTATTCAAATAAGTAAATTTGATATAAACATTAACCGTCCACATGTAGAATATCTAAAGGAACTTCATCAGAGAGCATTGAACTCTGACACTTTATAAGTAATAAATTTAAATCTCTTCAGGAACCACCTGCAGCTCTTGATACTGAGGCTAATTCTAAAGGTGTTTTGAATCAAAGTAGTTTCAGTTTTGAGAGAAATTATGCTAATTTACATTAGCTGAATATCTGATTTGTGAAGTCCACAAGATATGGAAGACTAAGCACATGCTTCAATGATTTTACCAAATTAGGAAGATAATGGAACAACAACAACAACAAATCACACTTAAAAAGTATACTTGCCTGATTTCAGACATGAAGACAAAGAAAATCTTGTAGCTCCTTCAGGGACTGAGCTGAAGATAAACTGCTGAATAGCAAATCACATATGCAGGAGGATACAGTGCAACATCAATGGCCACAGGTGCTTCAAAATAGTAAT